>JAPYXV010003312.1:0-12361 GCA_028533065.1 Trachops cirrhosus
ATGCATATTATTATGTTTCATATTGTCTTACATTTCTCTTAATCCCTCTTCATTCTTTCTGAGCCTCTTTTCCTTTTCTTGCTCTTTCTGGGTGTTTTTTTCTACTTTATTCTCCAGATCACTGATCCGATATTCTGCTTCATAAATCCTGCTTTTGATTCCTTCTACTGTGTTCTTCAGTTCAGAAATTGTATTGTTCTTTTCCTCTTGGCCCTTGTTGATAGTTTCTATTTCCTTTTTCATGTTGATATAGTTTGCAGGGAGTTCACTGTAGCTTCCCTGTAGTTTCTAGTAGCTGGTTGTGATCTCATTGAGCTTCCTGATAATCATTGCTTTGAACTCAGAATCTGATAGTTGAGTTGCCTCTATTTCATTTAGCATTCCTGGTGACGCTTCCTCTTTTCCTTTTATTTGGAGATTTTTCTGTGTCTTTCCATTGTTCATGAGACTCTTCTTGTTATCCTCAGCTTCTTAAGTTGATCTGTTTTGGCTCCTTGAGTTTATGGTGTGAACTTTTGTGGTAGAATACCTGTGAGATTCAGTGGTTCTGTCTCCTTGATCTCCTGAGCTCACTGGTCTTGGGCTGTTGTTTAAGTTGGCTCTGTGTTTGTCTTTGGTTCTTGATTGTTGTTGGTTCTTTCTTTGTTGGGTCCTTCCCACCAGCTGGTTAATTCAGGGTCACTCTGTCCACCACCTCTTGTATTTTTTTTGTGCTGGTGAGGGCAGGTTGTGTTGAATCTGGTTCTTCCATATGTACAAGGTTTTGAGGATTCTCTCTTGCTCTTGTTCAGTTGTTTGTACTGGGTAGTGTCGCCACTATTTAGTTGTATTTCCAGATATGTCCTGTATTGAGGTTACTCCCTCCTTCACCTTCTTCTGTTGTTATCTGTTAGTGGTTCCTTTGTTGTTGGGTTTCCTCTTCCAGTGGGTATCCTGGTGTTCACTGCTTACACCTACTCTTTTTTGTGATCAGTTGGAGGGGTAAGGCAAAATGGTTTAAGACAGCAAGAGAGTATTCTATGATATTTACAGTAGCAGCCAGTAGAGAAGAGATAGGAGATCCTTTGGCTATGTATAGTGTTAACCATGATCTTCCACCCCACTAGGTGTTTTTTAGAAAGGATGGAAAGGAGATAAGAGTCTTGTTGTGAAGGGAAGGATTGTGAGTTGGATCTAGAAAGCAGTGAGCTTGTGGGAGGTCAGATTCTGAGGTAAGGTGAGAGTAAAGGATAGTAAATAGGTGGAGTGTGAGAGACAATAGAGTCAACCCCTACAGTAATAGAGTTCAGGAAGCCATGAAGTGGGCTAAGATCTGAGAGGGGTGTTGTGAAGTATTTACAATTGTATGAAACAGCTATTATTTACAGTAATATTAGAGCCACAATCATATGACAGAATCTATGTTATCTAGATAACAAGAATAGGGAGTATAGGACCTTGAGTAGTGTGCTAATGGGACACAAGTAAAGTGAAGGACAGTAAATTAGAAGTACACCATGAAAGAGATATCAGTGGAAACTTGTCAAGTGATACAATATAACCAGGCTAGCAAAGTGGACTATAGGGAAAGGAGAGGAATACAAAAATACTATTTAAATAAAAGATGTACGAATAATAGAAAAATAATAATAATACAAATATGCAATAACTTGCAGGTTCTCTGTAATAGCAGACCGAAATTTGTCTCACTGTCACAGCTGTTGTGATGACCCTTCTTTGGGTCCAACTCTGGTCTTTTCACAGTTCCAGGTTTTTTTTTGTCTCACTTGTAGGCATTAAAAAAAAAAGCAGACAGAGGAGGGAAGAAGAGATAAAATTGGAAAGAAAGGAAGAAAGAATAAAACAAGAAAGAAGGAAAGAGAGGAAAAAAGAATTGAAAGAGAAGAACATAATAAAAATTAAAAAATAAAAATAGAATAAAATTAAAAAGCCTCTTGGTTTCAAAGTGGCTCCACTGGTTTTTCTGGTCTTGCTGGCTGCAGCAGGCTGAGGGGACATTGGTATGGCTTTTCTTCCTTCCTGGTCTGCACTAAGTTAGCCAGGCACTCTCTCCGGGAATCTACCCTGGCACCTCTCCCCTGCACCTTGGGTGTGGAAGCCAGGACTTTCCCCAGGGTTACCGCTGTGGGCTGGGGTGCGGGCGCACAAGCACTCAACCAGGCTGCCTCACCCTTCCCAGTGCTATGCGGGTACGCAGGGTCTTTCTCACAACCTTCCACGCAACCTCGGGATTGGGATTGCTACCCAGCTGGGTGGCAGGGAGGCTGGAGCAATTGCTATAGGAGAATTCCCCAAACAGTGTCTGTCTTTTCACTTTTTCTTTTTGAGAAATTCCTCCTACTCAAGCCTGCTGCTCCATACAGTGGCCTGGCCTCTCTCACAGCCCAATTCTCCAGTCAGACCGGTGACTACTGGGGTCAGGGCCTGTCACTGCATGACTCTCAACTCTGCCGGTGTCCACAGACTCTGTCGGTGCTCACAGCCCCTGTGTGTTTGCTAGCAACCAGGTTTCTACCGGTGCTGCTTGGACCTTGTTTGGCTGGGGAGGGAACAGTTGCCCCGGCTCTGTCCCAAGGACTCTGTGGCAAACCCTGCAGCCACGCTGGGCCTCGGTCTGCAGCCCCCCTGGACCTGTAGCCCCCCTGGACCCTGCGCTGGTGTCTGGGACCTTAATGTCCTGAAGCACTCTCCTTACCATCTGGTTTTCAGTTCCGCTACAATTTTTGGTCTCTTATTTTCATATATGCTGAGGTACTGTTGGTTGTTTGCTCTTTTACTCCGTAGATTGGCTAGGATTTTCTCCCATGTGTAAGGGGAAGTGGAGTCTGCTCCCTCCTACCCCAATGCCATCTTCCTCCTTCCAAAGGAACTCAGGATTTATAACTTAAATGGAAACAAAAGGACAGGGCACTGGAGAAAGTGGTTATGTAAATAAAATCATACTATTCTTTTTTGTGTTATAGCCACAAAAAATATAAGTGAACTAAACACTGATTAAAAATCAGAGCTTCTGAGACTGAAAAAAAGCAAGATCCAACCCCATGCTCTTTACAAGAGACACAAACAATTTCCAGGCTCACGTGGTGTCACCCATGAATTCTATCAAACATTGAAGGCAAAAAGAATTCTAGTCTTAAGAACTTTTACAGGAACCAGAGGGAGAGGAGATGCTGCATTCCTCATATAAATCTAGCATTATCCTGAGTCTAAAACCAGACACATATATTGTTGAAAAAGAAAACTATGCAACTAGGCTCTTTCATAAACCTATGTACAAAAGTCCTTAAAATATTAGTTAATTGTGTCTTTAGCTGGGCCTGCTGTCTCATTCTCAAAGTTCATGTATTTATCTTTTAACCCTTAATTAAGTTCAAGATGTTGTTTCTCTTACTGATTTTTAAAGGTTCTCATAAAGGTATTAATTTTAATTTGTTTTATTTTAATATAATTTAAATTATTTATAATATGAATTATCTTAATTTAATACAATATTTTAATATTGCCTTGGTCATTTAGCTCAATTGTACAAAGGGTTTGTGTGTTTAGAATTTAATACTATATTTTATCATGTTTCCAGTACTCTATGGTCATTTAAAAAGAGAGTACAAAATATATACATTTGGCAAATTGACTTTATTTACTGTATTATTCAGTTTATCCCTAAAATTCATTTACTCTTGCCTATTTGATATGTTAAAGATTTAGAGAATTGGTTTAGTTTCCTAATTTGGTTATAGTTTCATTTATTTCTCTTCATATTAGAGCAGTTATATTTACATTGGTGTAGTGTTATTTAGCATAAATACTGCATGGCCCATCTTTGAAGAGAAATTATTATTATCCATAAAATTATTAATACTTTATTTATAAACTTCCCATTTATATTTAAGCATCCAGTTCAGGAAGCACCTCCTCAAAGAAGCCTTGCCCTGAGCCCCCAGACTCCCTTTTCTATATCTGCTCCATCTGCTATGTTTCAGTCTTTTGTTGTCCTGACTGTCTTTTTATAAAAAAAACTTTAGTTATTTATTTTTTTAGAGAGGGGAAGGGAGGGAGAAAGAGAGGGAGAGAAACATCAATGTGTGGTTGCCTCTCTCGTGCCCCCTACTGGGGATCTGGCCTGCAACCCAGGCATATGCCCTGACTGGGAATTGAACTGGCAACTCTTTGGTTTGCAGACCAGTACTCAATCCACTGAGCCACACCACTTGGGGCATGTTGTCGTGACAGTCCCTTATTACCAGGCTACATCATGTGATGTTCTTCCTCATTAGATTGTGAGTCTCATGAGAATGAAGTGCATGACTTATTTTCTTTTATATTCCAATTCTTAGCATAGCTCCTGGATTTGGGATGAAGTTGGGTCAACTTTGTCAAATGGGATTGAAAGAAAGGTAACCAGAAAATTAGGTAATATATTTAGAAATAGTCATCATAGACCTTAGAGTATGTGCTGGGTATGGAATCCGACAATGCAATGAATTTGGAAATGAACAGAAAAGCAAAAGGAAAGATGTATCAGCTGACAGTGTCCTCATGACCCCTGCCCCGCCTCACCCCTCGCATCTTTCCCAAATACTTGTCTTTCCTGCCCTTCTTTGCAGTCCCTAGTGTCCTCCCACCATTTCCTTCCCTCCCCTGATGCCCTGGAGTGAAGTAGGTCAGAAGGCATGCTTTTTGTGTGGCATGTCTCCAGGATAACATCTGACATCTCTGTGGCGTGACATCATTCTTTACAAGCCACTTCTTTTTGTGTTTCTCCCATATATGGAAAAAGGATAATGAGGTGGTGCCTGGACCACTTTGTAGAGACAGGGAAAAGCAGTGGGAGAAACATGTTCTTGTTTTAGCATCAGAGGCCACACACACACACCTTAGCGAGTGCTGTTGACAAGGCCAGTGACAAGCCTATGACAGAGATCAGCTGCTTCACAGCTTAAGCCCTGTGGATTCCTAATACTTCCTGAGCTGGAGCTTTGGCTGGGGTTAGTCAATGGGCAACTAGTTCCAAACTACTTCTCCAGCCTTAACCTATTCCTTGTCATCCCCACCCTTCCTCAGTCTTCATGCCTGGGAGGAGGGAGTGGAGGAAGGGGTCTGACCAAGAGAACCATTTGCAGTTCTTGAAAGCGGTATTGTGTGCTTTATATTTTGGCCTTTGCACCATCTGTTCCCTCAACCTTGAATACCCACAGCCCATACTTTTTGCACCACCTGAAACTCTATAACTTTCAGGATCCAGCTCACACATCAATTGCTCTCTGAAGCCTTTCCTTTTATCTAAAGAATGTTGAAAATATCTTTCTGTGTGCTTCTAATATTATCTGGTAATTTAGCTATCATAATTCTTTTAACATGTAGACAGTAGTGAACATGTTTTTTGTAAGATGTCTTATTCTCTTATCAGTCTCTGGTATCCTTACAGACAAGATAAGATTTTATTAATCTTTTGCATGATCTCAATATCTAGTGGTTGACACATAGTAATACTCACTAAAAGGTGTGAATTAGCTGGAATTTAGGGGGCAGATGGACTAATTCACTGATAATTGGAGAGAAGAATTCTTTAGTGTGGAGCAACTGGTTTTTTGGAAATATATCTGGTCTTTCTGATTTCCAAAACTTTGTCCCTATAGGTTCCCATTGTCTAAAAAACCTAATTCCTTTGTCATTTTTCAAGGACTGAGACAAACCTGTGTATGTGGCTGAAAAGAGCCCCATTCCCCCTTAACCACTAAAGCAACACCTTCTGTGGGCTTTGAAGCCCAACAGATGCAGAGTCAGTTTTCTGTTCTAACCTTACTAGACTCTTAGTTTTGGTCAGGTTGTAATTGTTTGAGCTAATTTATTCATCTGCAAAATACAGATATTAACTCCCACTTCTTTTAGTGTAACTGACCACCTGTGAATTTTTTATTCCAATAATTTTTGTATGAAATCAAGTCTACAATTGATGGCATTGCTGACTTCCCCATAGTATCCTGGAGATAAAATGAGATGACATGGACCACTAGTCAGAATGGCACTGGGAGTTCATGCCTTGAATCTCCCTTTGTTTAAAAACAGCAGTGATGGATGAGTTGTGCTCACCAATGAGAGGAACCTCTTGGGGCCCAGAGCATAGCTGAAGCCTCTGGTGAGCAGAGCACAAGTCGTCTGCCTGTTGAGTTTTACACCTGGAAGCAAGCAGAAGCAGGTAGTGTGAATGTGAATCTGGGGTATTGGGAACCAAAGCACTCCACATGGGGGTGGAGTCCTAAGCCAGTATGTTTCATGAAACAAGGGCAGAGTTCTCACACCTGGTTCTTGTACCAGAAAAAAGATACTGTGAACATTGTCCCGGAGCTGTGGCTTATATAAACCTGTGCATGCCTTAGATGAAGAAAGACTTAAAAAGTTCACTTAGGATTGACTCAATCCCTTGCTAACACAGTGCTGGATCTGTGGGGTGATATTTTCTGGGTGATATTTTCCATATAAGCCCAGGACAGAGCCTCAGCCCCTAATAGCAGATCTGCATATGGACTGGATAATACTGCAGGAATATAGGTAAAATGGTAAAGCCACTAGCTTGCAAGGGGTGAGTACAGAGAGAAAACAAATCAAATGCCAAACAAAGAACACAGCCTCTCAAGATGAATCTGCAAAGGGTAGTTCTAGGCAGCCTGAGATATACAATTATAGTTCATGAACAATAGTACCACCTCTCTTTATCTGCAGTGGCCTCATCACTTTCTACTTTTTCTTATACATATTTAATTACTAACATTTTCTTTCCAGATAGTGTACTTCTTGGAGAGAGTGACTTTCTCAAAATCCCCCTCTTCCCTGCTGGACTATGGGCCTGGGCAAACAGTAGGACCTAAAGGACTCTTTGCGTTTGGCAGAAATCAGTGTATGCCAAGTGCTGTGAAATCATTTACACTGGAATCATAGCAAACAGCACAGTAGGTGCAATCAATGTTTGTGTGAAAGAGAGTTTGAAATACTTTCTTTGCTTTGGACCATCTCTGAAGACTCAGCAGTTGCTCTTGGGAGCTTTGCCTATTTTTTAGTACTAATAACATTCTCTGCAAAATAGCCTCAGTGCACAGGAGTCTTCTGGCCATGGATGTAGCCTCCACCACAGAGCAGGTAGTTTCCAGGCCAAGCGCCTCTCACATTCAAGCCTCATCAAGTGTATTTCATCTTTCTGGCTGGCCACTACTGTTTAATGTTATTTTCCCTGCTGCCTTTAGGGTCTTTCTTTTTCCCCCATCTACTTTACCTGCTTGGGCTGACAGCCACATGCTGTTTATTTAATATGAGGAAACCAGTTGCCTTCAAAACAGGATACTTGCGTTTTTGTTCTCCCTTCCAAGTTTTTGATTTGATATCGTCTGTGAATTTTATATTGTTGGGTAGAACTCTGTTAGTACATACCCTGGGACTATGGTTTATCTTTAAGTGAAACTAACTGTGCTTCTGAAATTCTCTGTATTAGTTATTGCTGTTTTGATCCTGATCTCTTAGCACATCATTCTCCAGTTTCTCTCTTTTTCACCGCTAGTTCCCCATCACTCTCTCAATTTGTTCTTAAGTGCCTAGATTTCAAGCAAAAGAGTCCTGTGTCTTGTTAAAGCAGTCCCCTAACTGCTCCTACTAATCAAGCCAACTCTCACTTATACTGAAATTTCATAAGCTAGCAGTTGCACAATTCACATCCTTGTATGAACTTACAACATTCTCATCTGAGTATAAAAAAGTCAAAATCCAGGCAAGTAAGGCAAACACTGGCAGAGTGATTAATTTTTGAGTCCAGTCTAAACTTTCCTGACTCCAAAGTCCATGCTTTCTTCATCCCACCATAATGACCTCTCTCTCTGACAGCACATGCTGAGCCCAGCCTTCTCTATCTTACCACAATATGCCCATGCTTTTTCTGGTGTTAATCTATCCTTATTAGAATGTCCATCAGAGTTTTTGAAAGAGCTACTCAGTAATTGCTCAGTTACTGATGGTCTACTGTTGCCCTGGCAAATTATTGAAATTATAATCTTGGCTTTTTCTCCTCAATCCACCTCCCATTATTGAAAACTCTCCACCTGTCTGTCCATGGCTCTGCTTCTTCCTAATTCATGCCTTCACATTGCATCTTTCTGGACTATGGTCAGGGTATAGGTCTGAAAGCAAAAAGATGTCATACATGCACAGTTTATCTCTCCCTTATCTAACTTGCATACATTAGTAATTTCATGAGATAAAAGGGAAAACAAGATGTCCTATTATTCACTGTACCCATCTCAAGGTCTAGCATCTCCAGATGATGTCATCTTCTCTGTTATTTCTAAATGTGGCTTTGTATAGTCTATTGACTTCTGAAATGAACTGTAAATTTAAGCACCACATTGCTCAGCTGTAGTGCTAAGTTAAATTATTACCTCACTCAAAACAATATGGGAGGGGAGCAGGATGGCAGAGGAGTGAGTGGAAGCCACACTAGGACCACACTAATGGAAGCCTCTTCCCAGGACCAATCTGGAATTACAACTGATTTATGGAGAAATTACCCAGATCAAACAATGGAATATAGCGAGAGAGAAGCCTTACAACCTCAGACAGATGGAAGAACCAGCTTTGGCACAACCGAAGGAGTTGTGGAGAGACTCCTAAGGAGTGCGGTGGAGACTCAAGAGGGCTGGCTGGTCACCCACAGGTGGCAGCACCAGTGGGATAATTAAGTAGCCGGTTGGATCCCTCTAATAAGAGTAGGGTCTAAACCCTAAGCTGGGATCCCCAGCTTAGAACACCAGAGACCAGAAAGTATACAGATAACAACTGGTGGTGAAAAGTGGCAGGGTTGGTCTCTGCTAGAGATGGACTGCTAGAGATGCAAAGAGACATTTAAAGGGCCAACACACAAATTTTCATGTGCTGTCACTTACTCAGGGTTCAGGCAGAGGAGGGCGCAGAATGGGCTGGAGACAACTAAGGAGAGATGGAGGATGGAAGCTTTAGGGATAGAACTGAGAGAGCAGCTGCCAGGATCCCAGTGCTCAGTTATCCCTCAAACATTGGTGGTCATCGTGCTCACGCAGACCACTTTCCCCTGAGCAGCAGCCTGAGGGGAAACAATAACCCCAATCCCAGGAGGAATTCTGCCATGCCCTATGGGGTTTAAGCCTGACTGCTGAGTGCAGAGTGACTAGATTAACAACTGAAGGAGAAAATCAAAGACAGCAGATCTCTGGCAGTCTCAGAGCAGTCTGCCTAAGGTCAAACAGGGTCAACATATAATATCACCAGAGAGACTCAGAAACAGAAAACAATGGTAACTACTAAAGGCTACTGTGACAAAATTCACTGTGGTCGTCTCCATGATTAGTGATATTTTCTTTCCTGCACAGCTTTTTAACATTCATTGTTTGTCAAGCAAGTTTATTACTATTTAGTCACTAGGATTTATATGACAGGTTATTTCTCTCTTTTCTTATAATAGTCTTAATCTCTTTACACCTTTATTAATACTGGTTCATTTGCTGTTGATACTGACATTGCAGGGAGGGAGATATATTTTTCAGAGGTGGGATTGTTCCTTGGTCTTTGTGGTTTTGTTCTGGCAGCACCTGCAGAACAGCATATAAGATGTGGTGGGCAGAGTGACCCTCAGTCAACTAGCTGGAGAGAAGGACCCAACAAAGAATTACCCAACAACAATCAAAACCCAATTATATCCAGAGAGCCAACATAAATCGCATCCCAAGAGCAGCAAGTTCAGAAGATTAAGGAGATTACACCATTGAATCTCACAGGTCTCCCATCATAGAAGTTCAACTATAAACCCAGGGAGTAAGAGCAGATCAATTTAAAGAAGATCTTTACAAGAAGAGTCTCACAAACAATGGGAAGACAAAGAAACAACCCCCAAATGAAAGGAAAAGAGGAAGCCTCAGAAAGGATGCTGAATGAAACAGAGGCAAGTCAAGTAGCAGATATTGAGTTCAAAGCAATGGTTATAAGGAAGCTCACTGAACTCACGGTGAATTACCAAAAACTACAGGGAAACTACAATGAACTCACTGCAAACTATATCAACATGAAAAAGGAAATAGAAACTATCAACAAGAGCCAGGAGGAAATGAAAAGACAATTGCTGAATTAAAGAACACAGTAGAAGGAATCAAAAGCAGGCTAGATGAAGCCGAGGATCAAAAAAATAAGCTGGAGAACAAAGTGGAAAAAAACTCTCAGAAAGAGCAAGAAAAGGAAAAACCTCTCGAAAAGAACAAGGAAGGGTTAAGAGAAATTCAGGACAACATGAAATGGAATATTATTCATATAATAGGGATACCAGAAGAAGAAGAACAAGGAATAGAAAATCTGTTTCAAAAAGTAATGATCAAAAACTTCCCTAATTTGATGAGAGAAAAAGCCACACAAGTCCAGGAAAGAGAAAGGGTCCCAATCAGGAGGAACCCAAAGAGGCCCACTGCAAGACACATCATAATTGAAATGGCATCATTTAAAGACAAAGAAAGAATCTTAAAGGCACCAAGGGAGAAACAGGAAGTAACATGCAGGGGAGCCCTGATAAGGTTAGCAGCTAACTTCTCAACAGAAACATTACAAGCCAGAAGGAAATAGCAAGAAATATTCTAAGTAATGAAAAGCAAAGACCAGCAAATGAGACTACTCTATCCAGCAAGACACTGATGGGCACTTAGGTCACTTCCAGCACTTGGTTATTGTAAATTGTGTTGCTATGGACATTGGGGTGCAGAGATTCTTTTGAATTGGTGTTTCAGGATTCTTAGGGTATAATCCCAGCAGTGGAATTGCCAGGTCAAAAGGCTGTTATATTTTTAGTTTTCTGAGGAAATTCCATACTGTTTTCCACAGTGGTTGTACCAGTCTGCATTCCCACCAACAGTGTACTGGGGTTCCCTTTTCTCCACAACCTCTCCAGCACTGTTGTTTGTTGATTTGTTTATGATAGCCATTCTGACCTGTGTGAAGTGGTATCTCATTGTGATTTTAATTTGCATCTCTCTGATGGCTAGTGATGCTGAGCATTCTTTCACATGTGTCTGGGCCCTCTGTATGTTCTAGAAGAAGTATGTTCTAGGAGAAAGTCCTTTGGTCATTTTTAAGTGCGTTATTTGTCTTTCTTGAGGGGAGTCATGTGAGTTTGTTACAGACACAGGCCAGGGCCATGGTGGGTGAGGATGGTACACTATTACTGAAAAGAACCCCTACTAGGTTCATTATGTCTGCTGCCTTATAGGAAAGACATCTCTCAATGCCAGAGATTTGTGAAAAGGAAAGGAAATCTTTATTTAATGCTATACAGACTTAAAGTAGTTGTAAGGAGCAAGGAAAACTTAGACCATTAGAAAACAGGAACTGGTTAGGTCCCAGGGTACAGGAGGTTACTGAATGAACATCTTGCCCTCCTGCCTTGTGCAAGAACAAAGGATTGTAAAACAGATGCAATCTAACATGTTTGGTTTGAAAAGCTACCACTGTTGAGCCAACGCCCAACCCTGTTCCCGCCCATGGACTTTGTAAGTGAATAGCTAACTGCCACGTCTGCTTCTGCATAACGCTTGCTTGCCCGCCCCTATATAAGGACTTAGCTGTAAGCGCGCGGCATGACTCTCATTTGCAGCCCTTGTTACTGTGTCTCTGGACACCCTGAGAGCTCGCCCCTGTGCAGGTTAAACTTGGCCAATAAAGTAACATCTTTGCAACCCTGAAAAGTCTCCGGCATTTGTTCTCGCAGTTGCTGAATGCAACATTTGGAGGCCCCAGCGAGATTCTCCCTCAGTGGAATTCCGGCTCGGAGACCGAACGGGCAGCTTGAGCTGAGTAAGTATCTGTGAGGATCCTCATCTGGCTTCTGTGCTCCGGAGAAATTCTGCCCTGAGGTGGTAGGCTGGATGCTGCCGGTAGTCCACCCAGGGACTTTCAGAGGTGGGACGCCGCTCTTTGAAATCTGGTTTGAAAAATTTCGGGAGTGACTGGTCACATCAGTACTTCTCTTTTCCTGCGCCATGCCGCGCTGCGTTTGAATTTCGGATTGTATGCCTAATTCATGTGGTAGAGAGATTGTGTTGTCTGTCATCCTTCTGGTCTGTGTTGTGTGTTGGTTTTACGTTCCCCTTGAATCCGTTATAGGACAAATATCCAGAATGGGACAACAGGAGTCGGTGCCAGGGTCCCCACTCGATTGTCTGCTTAAGAATTTCAGATTATATGCCGAACTCATGTGTGAGAGAGATTGGTTTGTGTTATCTGTTGTCTTATTGGTTTGTGTTATTTATTGGTTTTGTCTACCACTTAAATCCCTTTTAGGAAATTTATTCAAAATGGGCCAGCAGGA
>JAPYXV010003313.1:0-12361 GCA_028533065.1 Trachops cirrhosus
CCATCCAACCATCCATCCATCTATCTATCCATCCACCATCCATCCGTCCATCCACTCATTTGTCCACCCACCTGTCTGTCTACACATCCACCTATGTACCCACCCACAAACCAGCCTTCCATCCGGAATTCACTTAGAAAGCACCTATTCATCACTCACTGTCTCTCAGGCACTGGTCTGGGCCGTGAAGACAGAGAGAAAAATGGGACATGGGGTTTGCGTTCAAGAAGTCCGTAGTTGAGAAGGACCCTCACATGTTAAAACACGTGCTATCATTCAACTACGTCCTAATAGCGCTATGTCCCCGGTGCTGCGGGAGGCCCCGGGGAGAGGAGGAAGTCTCCATTCGTGATGTCTGTGTGCGTGCGTGTGCCTCTGGGCTGTGGTCGCTACGGCGTGCTCTCCGCAGCACAGGCTGTGGAGTCGGACAGACCTCACTCCCGGTCCAGTGCCTTCTGGTTCTGCTCCCGTGGAGCGAGGCTGGGGTGCCCACGCAGGGTGGCTGGGGGATGTGGTGCAGGGGAGAGCGCTGGCCTGCGAGGCTGTGCGTGCCCAGTGCTGCTTCCGCAGCTGCCCCAGGCCTGGCCTGTGCTGGGCTGAGTCCCAGCTGCGCCTGCAGGCAGGACTTGCTCTCTCCACTTGGCCCCAGTCCCCGCCACTCCCTAGTGCCTCTCTCACCAGACAGCTTCACTCATTTGTGCACGTGACCTTCCCTGCCCGGCAGGCCTAAGTGGTGTCCCTGCTCTGGGGTTTGGTCCCCTCCTCTGTGACACAGGCCGACTGAATAGGTTGGGGGTGGGACACATTTCTGTAGGTCTCTGCACCCGCTTCGGAGGGCGGCGCCTGTGGAGACTGGAGGGCGGTTCCTATCCAGACTTACCTGAAGGAACGTTTCCCTCTGACAGGAGCACAGCAGTGCCTCAGGCTTTACTCTTCAGCTGAGATGTAATTCTAATAACAAGGACGGATTCGTAATTTTATTTTGGGGTTTGCGAGCCTCTGCGCGCACACATTTTTTTGGTCCTGGCTGTGAGAAGCTAAATAGTTGACACCCCCTGTGAGAAGCTAAATAGATGAGACCCCCTATTTCATTCCTGTGAATTAAAATAAATGGAGGTTGGGGCTTGTTGAATTTTATACACTCAAGAATGTCACTTTGGAGGGGAGTCGACCTCGTGGGGGACCAGGCACGCCCTGGGTAGCCGAGCACCCGGCACCCTCGCCGGGTGGGGAACTGCATCCCCTGGTGTGGACAGGCCTCACTGGGAATGCCTCTTCTCTCCGAAAGAGTGACTCAGAGAGGCCCGATCCGATCCTTTTTATAGCAAAGGCTTTGCAGAAAGAGGTGCCGCTTTCTGGAGGCCGAGGCCGACGTGGCTGTGGGAGGGCCCTGGAGATGTGGCAGGGGACACGCATGGAGGTCCTCCCGTGTCTGGCGCAGCGGCTGCTGCTCGCCACGTCGCTGGGAGCACCTGGGGACAGGGCTTGTCATACACCAGCTGCTTTCTGGGGCAGCTTCTGAACAAAGTGCAAAGTCCGTGAAAAGACCTGGAAAGAGGCAGATGAGTATTTCGCCTTCGTAGGCCCGTGAGTGGCCAGAAGCAGAGGCAGCAGGCCTGTGACTCGGGGAACTGGGAGATGGCGACACCAGTCCCTGGGAACAGAGCGTGTGGGTGGTATGGCGCCCCCTGATCCCATTTAACTGAGGGAGCCCCGCCCTTGCTCTGTGCCATCGCTGCCCGTCTGCCTTCCTGGGTCTCTGCTCAGTACAGTTAAGGCTGTTATTGCACATCCTGCCACTTCCGGAACCATGTGCGTCTTGACCTTGACCTTTGACCCCTGGGATGGTGGCGCCCTCCAGCTGTGGGGCAGGTACACTGTCCCTCCCTTGGCTCCACCAACATGGGGCACTGTGCAGTGTCTGTGTGGTTTCAGAGCCTGGTGCCTGAAGATTTGGGTTGAACTTCCCCTTCCCTCCTGAGCGTGGAGACAAACGGGGCAAGACCCTGGGCGTCTCTGAGTGTGTGCCTCCTCACCTGTAAAGCGGTGTGTTTGTTTTTGTTCGGCTGTGTAGCACAGCCCCACACACTCTGCGACTTAAAACAACTCCCACGGACCATTACAAGGCTCCGTGGTCGGGGGTCTGGGCCCAACCTGGCTGACCGATCCGTGCAGGTCTCACCACCCTTCAATCAGGTCCCTGCTGGGCTGCCTCCTCCCTGGAGCTCGGGTCCCGGTCCCACCCATTCCTTTCCTCGCACCGGACCACGTAACATGCAGGTGTCATGTGGCTGTGTCTTCACACCCCTTTGCCGCTATTTTCATCCAGACGGCCTCCACGTGGGCCTGATGGTACTTTTCTCCTCAATCATGAGTGAAAGACAGCGGCAATAAGCGTGAGCACCTAACAGCACAGTCCCTGGAGTCTCCGTTTCCAGGCTGTTTTCAGGCAGTTTGTGATGCAGATTCCCACCCTGTGAAGTTCTTGCTTCGAGGTTGTTCGGGAAAACATTAGGATCACAGGGATGACAGGCTGCACCAGCATCTCCCAGAGCCTAGCAGCCTCGTTGTCGTCAGGTTGGGGCATTGTGTGCGTGTGCACTGTGCACACGTGTGTCCCACGGGAGCGTGCATGCTCGTGTGCTTATCTGTGCATGTGCCTGTGTTTGCACGTGCACTGTGTGTTGTGTGCGAGTACGCACTGGGTGTGTGTGTGCATGCATGTGTGTGCTATGTATGTGTATGTGCATGGTGGGTCGCTGTGTGTGTGCTGTATGTCGGCATGTGCTATGCATGGGTGTGCAAGTGCATGGCAGGTTGCTGCAGTCCTGCCTATATGCTGCATGTGTCTGCGTGTGGTATGTATGTGTGTACACACGGTAGGTTGCCGCATGCATGCATGTGTGCTGTGCGTTCGTGCGCGCCTGGCTGGCGTGTCAGCATCCCCCATCCGCCTGCTCTCTCTGCAGTCCGCCGCCGAGTGCAGCGGCCTGCTGCGGACCCTGCACGGCCTGGAGCAGGAGCACCTGAGGAGGTCCCTCGCTCTGCAGCAGGAGGAAGACTTCGCCAAGGCCCGCCGGCAGCTGGCCGTTTTCCAGAGAAACGAGCTGCACAGTATCTTTTTTGCCCAGATAAAAAGTGCTATTTTCAAAGGGGACCTGAAGCCTGAGGCCGCTAAAATGCTGCTGCAAGACTACTCTGAAATCCAGGTAACGCCCCAGCCACGCCGCTCTGAGGGGAGAGCTTTTCCTGAGCCACCTGTGGCCTTCTCCTCCCCCAGCGCCGAGTCTCGCTCCCCTTCCGCTCTCCACGCTGTGGACGTGGGAGCTGTCTTCCTCCTCCCCCAGGGTCTGCGTGAGTTTCCAGAAAGCAGGAGAAATGGGGTTGTGAAGCCCAGGCCTGGGACCCGGGCTGACTTGAACTTGACTTCCAGTTCCACCCCTCCCCTGCTGTGTCAATGTAATCAGGTCACCCAGCTTGTCTGAGCCTCCATTTCCTCACCTGTAAGATGGGGGTAACAGGGTGCCCACACTACCGGGGAAGTGGCGAGGTTTAGTGAGCTGGTCCAGGAAAGCCAGTGCTTGGTATGATGTGTGTTTAAAAGAATATGAATATGCATGTGCATAAACGTGCGTGTGTGTGTGTGCGTAAGGTTTACAGTCTGTGCCAAGACACGTCTGCGTGAATTCGTGTCTATTTTTGCATACAAGCCTGAGTACGAATGTCGATAACGCAGGCTGAATGATCTAGACGACGGTGAAAGTAGTTGACCTGAGACTGTCGCCGTTGCTGTGGAGTCTCTCCCGAGGCGGCCTGGGGTACTTTGTGAGCACATGTACACACGTATCCACAAACGCAGTGACATCACTAGCGAGCAGATTTCTGGTCCTGGAGCAGGCCAAGGGCGTGAGGGCTGCCACAGAGAGGGCCAGGGCCAGGAGGCGGCCACGTGACCGCCGTGAGCTTTGGGAAGACAGGGCCATTCCTAGCTCTCGTGGGTCCAGCCCCGAGGGGAGAACTCACGTGGATTCCGCTGCCAGGACCCTCGGGGAGATGCTGGTGTTGGGCCGCGTCTGCTGCCCACGCAGCTTCCACGCCTGGATGTGCGGGTTCTCAGCTGTCAGAACCGGCGGTGTGACAGGTTTTGTGAGGAAAGGAGACTGTCCACGGCGCCCAGTTGGTCTTGTTGAACAAAGTGTCGATCTTTTCGGTAGCCCATCATGGACAGCATTTCCACAGACGGAAAAGCCGGCAGAGCCGGTCAGTGGGGCAGTACCGCCGAGTTTAATTACTGCGCCACTGGCTGAAGCTGTGCTCGGAGCGGGCAGCCTACTAGGAAGTTAGACCACAGGCCCTGGAGTTAGACCTCTGAGGTCAAATCCTGCTCGGCCACTTACCAGCTCTGCGACGAGACTCAGTTTCCTCATCTGTGCAATGGGAGTCATAGTCCTGCCTCCCTCCATGAAGTCAGGTTCGGCGAAGACGCCCGGTGTCAGCCAGGTTATTGCACTCGCTGTGCTGGCCGGGTTTTGCTCACTCTGGAGACAGAGGAAGAGTCCTCGCTGCTCTAGCCGACCGTGCTCATTTCGTCCCCTCCACAAGTGTGGGCGTTCTGGGGGTCAGGGCCGGCGGCCAGCAGGTCCCGGAACTGCCGCACCAGAACTGCGCAGGTGCGCCAGTGTGCGGGGGTGGAGGCACGTCCGCCGACAGACTGAAGTTTACCTTCTATGTCTCAGGGCAGTAACGATGCTCTGGTGACCCCCGGCCACCCGGGCCCAGGCGCTTTCCAAAGCCCTCATTCCTCATTCGTGTCTCGTTGTCCAGGGACCGGGGGGCAGTTTAAATGTCCCCACCAGTGCTCCTGGTCCTGGATATATCTTGAGACAGGAAATGTAATATTTTAAATGTCCATAGGGAATCTTCTCTAAGTTTTAATTAAGCATATTTTCTTGATTTTGACCTTTTTTTAACAGGAGGATGTAGAAGAGCTAATGGACTTCTTCCAGGCCAGTAAGAGGTACCACCTGAGTAAAAGGTTCGGCCACAGGGAGTACCTGGTGCAGAACATCCAGTCGTCGGAGGCCCGCGTGCGGGGCCTTCTGAGCACGGCCGCCGCCCAGCTGACCCTCCTCATCCAGAAGCACGAGAGGTAAACCGCCCTGCCCACACCCCTTGTCCAAACCGCCTGCCGCTGTCCATTCCTCGAACGCTCTGGCTGCCCCTTCCTTAGGGCTTACGAAAAACTTTTGCCCTGGCTAGCGTGGCTCAGTTGGTTGGAGCATCATCCTGTACACCCAAGGGTTGTGGGTTCAGCCCCAGTCAGGGCACATGCCTGGGTTGCAGGTTCGATCCCCCATTGGGGCACATATGGGAGGCAACTGATGGATGTTTCTCTCACATCAAGTTTCTCTCTCTTTCCCTTCCTCTTTCTCTAAAATCAATAAATGTATCCTTGGGTGAGGATTTAAAAAGAAAAAAGAAAAGTTCTCTTTTGCGCTGCAGAATTTAAAACTCTTGACAGCCGAGACAGCCGTGCCGTGAGCCCCGCACGCCCAGCATTCGCCTTCAGGAGGTGCCGACTCATGGCCAGCCCAGATGTGGCTCTGGGTCTCCGCCCTGGGTTGTTCTAAAGCAGATTCCCGGCATTTCACTGAGAAATCCGTGGTGTAGGCTCGCGGGCACTGTGCGGGGAGCCCTGGTCTCCTGGCCCTCACACGCCACTGGCCCCCTGCATTTGCCTTTGGAATGAAGCACAAAACTCCGGGTGGTCTTTCTCAGCAGCTCCAGGAGGGGGTGTGGGTACCGGGGACACCCACCCTGTGGCCACCGGGGACACCCACCCTGTGGCCAGGGAAACCGAGGGGGCGGCCTCTCAGCGGTGCAGCCCCGCCCCTCTCTCCAGGCTCCTCCTCAGCTAGTCTTTGAGGCTCCTCATTGTCTGCAGTGAGTTATTCTCTGGAGGTTACGAGAAGCCCTGAAATGACCAGGGACGTGACTCTAAAGCTGGTTTCTTACGACGAGCCTGGTTTTATGAATTGGTTCCACTAGATAATTTTATTAGGACTTCGAAGCGCTGTTGCTCTTATTTAATGAGAATTCTGTAAGTGCAAATTATGTGAGCACCATCGACCCAGAGATGCTAACGAATCCGTCACTGCAGCTGACAGTCCTGATGCATTGTCACTCCAGTGAGTGAAGGGGCAGTGCCTCACCTGGAGCGGAAGCGCCGGCTGTGCCCGCAGCTGTGGCTGCGTCCGTGCTGCTCTGAGGGAAGTGTGTCCTGGCTCTGATCTTTAAATGCTATCGTGAAAGTCCGCGTGGACTTAGTTCTAAAACATGCATCTCCCAATCATTCATTCATCCACCTATTCGTGCCTTCGAGAGGTTTCCCTGGAGAATCTACCCCGTAGATTCTGAGCAGGCGGCCCAGCCCGGGGATGCAGACTGACGGGGAGTAATAGACCAGCGAGGTGATAATGAGAGTGACAGCGCCTCGGCAGGATTCTCCAGAAGACAGGAAAAATAACACAGACTCAAGGACTGGCTCAGCAGTTACGGAGGCTGAGAGGCCCCAAGAGTGCTGTCCTGCCGGCCGACTGGAGCCCAGGAAAGCGGGCACTGTGGTCCATCTGAGTCCAGAGGCCTGAGAACCAGGGAGTTCCAGCCTGAGGGCAGGAGAAGGGGGTTGAGACGCCCCAGCTGGAGCTGGGAGGCCGGGAAAGAAGGGGCCAGTTCCTCCTTCCTCAGCCCCTGATCAGACTCCGCCCCTAGTGAGGCCCCGCCCCTAGTGAGGCCCCGCCCACTCCAGGGGTTGGGGGGGCACTCTGCTTTGCTGAGTCTGCTGATTCAAATGCTAATCTCTTTGAGAAACACCCGCACAGACCCACCCAGAGACCCCGTTTAAATTGGCCACCGCCACTGTGGCCAGTCACACCGACACAAAATTAACCCTCACAGAGTGTTCCCTCCACTCACCTCTTGGACTTGCTGGTGCCCAGGAGTTCCTAGCTCGCCCTCCGCTCTGTGAAGATTGCGCCTGCGCAGTGGCAGCCCCCCTTCCCTGCTGCTTCCTCCGGGACGTCTGGCCCCGTTTCCGCCCTCCCAGTGCGAGCTCTGTCTGCTTGTCTGCCGCGGTGCCGGCCTTGCCCTCCCTGCGTCCCAGTCACGTTCTGGGGAGGGGAGAGCATTCACCCCGTGTTCCTCCCCTAGAGCCGGGTACTTGGATGAAGACCAGACGGAAGTGCTGTTGGAGCGGGCTCAGACAGAGGTCTTCTCCATAAAGCAGAAGTTGGACAATGACTTAAAGCAGGAAAAGAAAAAGCTACGCCAAAGATTAATAATTAAGAGAAGACGGGAGATGCTGCAAAAGGTGTGTGAGGGGTTTTGCCCTCTATTGTCCCCACGACCAGTGTGAGCTCCCGCCAGGGCCAGGGGACAGCTGGGATGCCCCGGTGACCGGCCGTCTAGGCTTCGTGGGCGGAGACTTTTTGGGACGCGTGTCAAGAAGGCTTCTCCAGGTCCCATCCGGCCTCGGCCCGCAGCGGGTCTTCGCGGGCGGTGACGTCTGCCTGGGTGAGGGCACAGGAGCAAACCACGACAACGCTGTAGTGTCAGTTATCGAGTGTTTCGGTGTGTTCGGGCTGCTGTCACTAAACGCCTCAGACCAAGTGGCTGACAAACAGCAAAAATTTACATCTCACGATTCCGGAGGCCTGAGATCGGGGTGCCAGCATGATGGGGGTCCGATGAAGCCATCTTTGGGGCTGCAGTGGCTGACGTGGCTACTGAGGGCCTGGGTCACGGGAATAATCATGGTGAACATTCCCGCATTTGACCCCTGTGCCAGGCCCTTCTCTAAGGGCTACAGGGCAAGCAGCTCAGGGAATCCCCACACCGCTCTCCAAGCTGGACGCTCTCCTGCCCGCTGTAGAGGTTAGGGAGTGGGGTCACAGCGAGGACAAGATGCTCGCTTCCCCCGACCAGGCGTGTCAGTGGAGAAGCCGGGATGGGAACCCTGGGTGGGCGGGGGCAGGGGGGTGGGGGCAGGTATGGCGTCTGCCTCCTGGGCTTCCCCTTGTCGATGAATGAGTGCTTGATAAATGTCGAACAAATGAAGTTTTCACGATGTTTTGGGTTATTTTCTTAAGGATAATCTTCTAAAGGTGAGCTTGTTGGGAGGAAAAGCTTAGCCACATTCCCAAGTGTTTCCCGAATGGCTTTGTGTACTGAGCCTGTCCCCTGTCATCTCCTTTTTGGAAATCGCGGCAGCACAAGGAGCAGCGGAGGGAGCAGCTGTCCGTCGGGGACGCCTTCCGCGCCGCCGAGGATGTGGGCCAGTACCTGGGGCAGTGGCGGAGCCTGGTGGCGGAGCACAGTGCCGCCCTGGAGGAGCTGCAGGAGCGCCTGGACCAGGCTGCCCTGGACGACCTCAGGGCCCTGACCCTGTCGCTGTTCGAGAAAGCCACCGAGGAGCTGCAGCGCCTGCAGAACTCCGTGGTGACCCAGGAGCTGCTCAAGCGCGGCGTGCCCTGGCTCTTCCTGCAGCAGGCCCTGGAGGAGCAGGGCAGGGAGCTGGCCGCCCGGGCCGAGCAGCTGGAGGGCGAGCAGAGGGACAGGGACCAGGAGGGCGTCCAGGGCGTGAGGCAGAGGCTGAAGGACGATGCCCCGGAGGCCTCCACGGAGGAGCAGGCGGAGCTGAGACGCTGGGGGCGCTTGGTCTTCACGTGAGTGGCCCTGCGTGCTTCCCTGCCTCCTCTCTAGCTACGGGGGGGGGGGCATGGGGGGATTCCGCCCTGAGTTTCTGGGACACGCAGCACCTGACACAGGACAGAGGAGGCTGACAGCAGTTTATCAGTCTTGTACGCTCACAGCCCCGGGGAGAAGTTCGCCATGTGACACCCAAGGCCACTCAGGGGTTACAGTGAGCAAGTGGGGGCTGTGGGAGGCAGGCATTTTAGCAGCAAGAGGGCAAGGTCCCCCCAAAAAACTGGTTTCCACGGGAGGGTTGTGGTTGCTTTGTTGGCAGAATAATTTCAGGGCAGGCAGGGAATTAAACCCACTGCTGGTGAATAAGCAGGAACTTCGCCTGGTCCCCTGGGTGGGAAGTGATGTTTGACAAGGGGAGGGAGCCTCTTTCCTCAAAACTCCTTCAAGTTGTTTTTCCTTTCAACAAACAAACCAAGAAAACCCTGTTTAAGCAGAGAAACAAACCAAAACTTTTTTACTATTCTGTTCTTGGTGCAGACACTCCATGGTTTAAGTTGAATCTTCATCATAGTTTAAATTCTGAATCATTGTCAGAAAATACGGTTTCTCCGACATAGGGCTGTTGGGGGGATGTGGGGGAGGGGTGGGCGACAAGGGAGGGAGGGGGTCTTTCTCTGTGTGGCTGGTCAGTCCGGCTGTCTCCCTCCCTGTCTGTCGGTCTGGCTGCTCTGTCGGCCCCACACGGTGGTCCCCCATCGGCTCAGGCTGCGCTCCTCCTGGACCCTCGGAGGGACCCTGGAGCAGAGCGTCACTCTGCAGCGCCCATCCTTGCTTGGTGGCGGTTACCGCCGTGAACAGGGCCCTCCTGGGCTCAGGGATGTGCTGCCTCCTCCGATCCAGCGCTGCTCCCGGGGACTGACTCTGTCACCAGGGAGGACGGGTCCCCTGTGTTTGCCGAGAGCGACGTCATCCTGATTTGGATTAAGTGACTTCTCCGGCTCCTTCTTGTCTCACTGTACGGCTCTGTCCTCCTGTATTTCCCCATCTTTGATAGTGTTTGTCTTCCCCAACAAACGCGATGCTGTCTTCTCCAAGCCCACGAAGATCAGACCCTTAAACGCCACTTCCTGTTGCCACAACATGTTGTGAACAGCGATTGTCCAGCTCAGCCTGCACCCACCCCAGTCTCTCTGCACACCCCGACCTGCTCTGACTCTTCGAAGCGCCAAATCGGACCCCATGTCCCTGTTACCAGGCGGCTGCTCTCTCCAGCCTCATTCGGATCCGTTTTGCAGGCTTATTACCAAATCCGCCACCGAGTGAGCGTCCAACAGGAAAAGAGAGCTCTCGCTTCGCTATCGAACAACTCATTGTGATTTCTCTGCGAGTTAAAGAGGGTCCGCCAACAATGCACACCCTGTCAGTCTGCTCCTACACTTTGCGTATTTATGATTCCACAAGGTTATGGCCCTGGTTTGGAGGCATCGTGTAAAAATGGCTTTGCACAGTAGTTTTGAAACACGTTTTTATGAGCTTCCTGATGTCTGTCTAGCAGGAGTCGCACCCTGGTCACATAAAGCAGGAGTTAACGAGGACACTCATTTCCACCAGGAAAAGGAGAGTTCGTCCCTAAGTTCCTGCCTGGACTTTGCAGCCCTTCGGGTCAGAGGCCCCGTGTCCCGTATTTCTGTGTGATCTTCGTGCCGACGTAACGGAGGAGAAAGACAACATCGCCTGGGCTGGATTGGTTCAAAGACGGCCAAGAACACTGACCCATCAATCTTGGAGTTGCCTCACTTTGGATTCCACAGGGGCCTAGGGGCTGCCGAGGGGAGGCATGAAGGAGCAGCTGCAGCTTCCTGAGGTCCTTTGAGAAAACGGGTGGCCCCACGGAGTGAGAAACTCGAGAGGGGTGTCAGCGATGTGGGCCTGGGTCCTCAGACTCTGGCTGGAGCCACTGAGCCCCAGTGGTCTTACTGTTTTCACGAGAGAACGTCCCCACTGAGCCGCAGTCCTGCACTCCCACGCCGAGACGGGGCATGGGGGGCCTGGCCCGGCCCCCACTGCCGCACCCCACAGGTACTTCTGCATTTTAAAGCTGCCCCAGAGCGCGCTTTATGCAGCCCGTGCTGACTGAGTGTTGCCAGAATGACTGACCCCGCCGGGCCCCTGTCGGTCCGCAGAGGCCGTTTGTGGGGTAAAGAAGCGAACACATACCCCCCAGGGCAGAAAGGAGAGAAGGGGCCTCTCCCTCCATCGCTGACCTCCAGGGTCCCCAGCAGGCTTCCCCTGCTGTCTCCTTGGCCAGAGCTGGGTCCCCAGGGGCAGGACGTCTCCCCGGTGGCGTGGCAATGGCCTTGCCTGAGGGGCAAAGGACGACCTTCCTGAGTCTCATCTGTCACGTGAGCTGCCGGAAGGATCTGTGATATGTGGGTAAATGTACGTGTCTCCTGGGCGGCCGTCACAAAGGCCCCCAAACTGGGGGCCTGCGACCCCAGAAAGGTGTCCTGGCTCGGGTCTGCAGGCCGGAAGTCGAAGGCCCGGCGTCGGCAGGGCTCAGGTCCCTCTGGGGTCCCCGGGAGGGTCTCTGCCGGCCTCTCTCCAGTGCTGCTGCGTCTGTCCCGTTTGCTGGCTGGTAGACACGCCGCGCCACTCGCCGCCTCTGGCATCACACGGCCTTCCCCTCGTACACGGACACCAGTCACAGCGGACGGAGGGTCCTCCCTGCTCCAGTAGGGCTGGCTGGCCTTTTACAGCCTCTGCATGGAGCCCGTGTTTAAATAAGGCCGCGTGCGCAGGTGGTTAGGGGCAGGCCTCGAACACAGCTTTCTGGGGGACCTTAAGTCAACCTGTAACGGTGGGTCCCTCAGCTCGGTTCCAGCACGGAGTAGGTTTTCTCTAAACTGCCACCGTCCTTCCAGACCCAGGGCAGGGGACACCCTGTTCCCGACCCACCTGAGTGGAGAGGGGCTCTCTCCTGCGGGCTGCTAGCCTCGTCTGTAGTATATACTGCTGACCAGGATCAGGGCCCATCCACTGTCACGTCTGCTTCTCAAGTGAGACCAGGTTGTCTTCAAGGTCACGGACGCTGGAAGGCTGTGTGTCCCCTTTCACAGACGCCTCCCAGCCTCACGCACTGAACTCTGAATGCACAGCGCCGACGTGACGCCGTGTCCGGCGAGCTGACCGGGATGCTCCGGACACTGTGGGACGGAGACGTGATTAAGCAGATGGTGGGGTTTCCAGGCAGGACCTCGGCTAACGCCTTCTGCTCTTCGGATGTTCGGCTCCCCCCAGGCACAGCCCCCACTGTTCTCTACGGATGAAAACACGTTTCTATAACATTTTTTAAAATTTATTTTTCAATTACAGTCAATAAATGATACCGTATTAGTCTCAGGTATACGACAGAGACATTTATATAACTTACAAAGTGATCACCCCAGGGAGCCTTGTACCCATCCGACACCGGACACAGTTGTTACACTGTTACCGGCTGCACTTTACATCCTCGTGACTCTTACTGTAACTGGTGACTTGTACTTCTAACACTTTCACCTTTTTTGCCCATCCCTCCACCCCCTCCCCTCTGGCGACCCTCAGTTTGCTCTCTGTAGCTATGCGTTTGTTTCTGTTTGTTTGTTTACTTACTTTG
>JAPYXV010003314.1:0-12360 GCA_028533065.1 Trachops cirrhosus
GGGAGGAGGGGAACAAAGGGGGGATAGTGGGACAAATGTAATAGCATTATCAATAAAATATGTTAAAAAAAAGATTCTTTTTTTAGCCTCACAATGGAGTTCTACAGTATTCTTCCAAATCGGTTTTTATTTATTGATATATTGTGCGTTTTGATGCAAATATGAACAGAATATACTCTTTCTTTATATTTTCTGTGTAAGTTTCTAAGAGCTTATATAAAACAATGTTTTTATATAAGAAATATTATGGGTTTTGTATATTAATTCATAATTAGACACCTTATCTTTTTTTAGTAGTTTGGTAGCTATACCTATCCATCCATTTCTTACTTTTCCTTCCCCACGCTCCAAGAGAAGCTGTTAAATATAAATGCAGTTCAGGGGAATTTTACTGCTAAATGTCTGGGAAAAGACAGTTGGGAACCATAAATTATAGATATTTGGAAATAAAACAGTTTTACAAAATCAAGTAACTATGTTGTCCCTGAACTGAAGGTGCTAAAGTCATTCTGAGTCAAGGAAGTGGTGTCGACACATTTTCTTAAGGCAAGCAACTTTTTCCAAATGAAACTTTGGGCAGAAGCACAAAATGTAACACCAAGTTCGTCTGATGGATGCTGCGTGGCAGGGGCTGGGGGCAAGAGCTGCAGCATCCTGGGTAAAAGAGAAAACCTCCTCCAAATCCGAGAGACGCTCTCTCAGAACCAGGCACTGAGCACAGTCGGACAAGCCCCATGGCTTCCTGCTCTTCCTCCCTTTTCATTCCTGAGAACTGTGCTCAGAAGGATTTTCTTCCTCAGTCCCATACTACTCTCTGAAATGTATGTTTCTCATCCACCACACAAAGTAATCTTGTTCAATGCATGGGGCCCCCAAGACAAGTTTTGGACACACATATAGGGCATTTGCTCACAGTACCGATGGAATGTTCCATGATCAGCTTTGTCTGGAACTGGATTAAGCTTCAAGGAACCAGAAAACAAAACAACAACAACAAAATACGCATGGCCATTCTTTGCTTTAAAGTTATTTAATCAATTCTTAAGAACTCCTACCTGTCCTTAAAAATATATCACGATGGTTAAAATTCCACTATTCCTGCCAATCTTTCGTCTTTATGAAGGTTATCAACTTATCAAAGGTATGTCCTCGGTTGCTTGAGGAGAGAAAGCACAAATCAGGAAAATCAAATCAAATCAAAACTGGGAAGGAAGCAAGAAACTTCTCGAACAGTCTAGACCCGGGGCGGGGCTTTTCAACAGCAGGGCTTCCACAAGAAACTGTGCCTCTTACAAATCATTCGTCAGGCTCGATTTACATAATTGGCTAAACTGAGAAGTCAGCTGTCTGGCAAGCACTCAAACACTTGGTTCTTCTGGTCCCGTGTTAGGCAGACGTGCCAGCTGTGCTTTGAAACTTCCCTTACTATCCTAGCGTTTCCAAGTGTGCTTGCAGAAAATTCCATCTGGTGGTCGACGGGGTAATTTTCACTGCAGGGCCCCATTTGGTAGGTAGATGAGATAATGCATCAGAAGTTTTCCACATGACAAACTTGCATCTCCTAGCATTATACTTTTTGATTAACTGACTAGTCTAAACTACTTTGTTTTTGAGAAAAGGCCTCTCTATTGAAATGATGTCTTATGGCAGAAGGAGCTGTCATTCTCTGAGCGATCACACTGACCAGAAGGCTTTCTTGAAAGTAAACCCTGTCAGCTGCCAGAGGCTCTATAGCAAGTACAGTATGGCACAGTGGTTAAATGAGTACCCTGGAAAACTGCTCTGCCACAATTGGAAGAAAGAGAATAAATACACAGTTGAGGAAAATTATAGCTATCCAGACTCACATTATTTAATCAGCTTAGCCAAGACTGAACACACTAATCATTTCACCCTTAACATGCCCTGATTTCACTTCTCTTTCTTAAAAATTATTGTACTCCGATCCCCAGGCTTAGGCTGAGTTCCAGTTTTGTGTCTCCGCTTAGGTCTAGCCTTGTAAGCTGCAGGATCCAACACAGCCACAGGGTGCATTTGTAAGTTGCACTGGTGTCCATTTCTTTCTGTCCACAGAAGTCTCCCATTGATTCTGAATATACTACACATTTGTTTTACGCATCAAATGTTACTGATAAAAGTCTATGTCTTTCTGATTTTTTTTCTTTTGTAGGTAATCTTTCAACTTTTTTTATATCACTTGTAGTCTGTAGAACTTTCTTTTTATCCCTGGTGTTCTGGGGTTTTACTACAACGTGTGAAGTCTGTTTTCTTGGTTCATGTTTTGCATATGCACTTCTAATTGTTGCACAAGCACCATTCATTGAAAAGATTATCCTTTCTCAGTTGAATTGTCTTTGCTCCATTGTCAAAGATCTGTGAGGATCTATATCCGAGTCCTTTTCTGTTCGTTACTCCCGATCCATCAATGTGTTTATTCTTTCACTAATGACATTTACCAGTTTGCCCTGCAAGAAGGTTTACCAAGATATACACTCCCTGACCAACAACGTTTTACACTGACCTTCTCTCCACATCAACACAATGTTGTCAGTCTTTTAAATTGTTTTCAATCTACTATACCCATCCCCCCAAATATCTTTCTTTTTTATAAATGCCTCTTACCCTTTAATATATTTGGTTGTATATAAAAGTGACAGATCACTTTATAATGGTTTGTCAGTACCGTTTTCATATTCAAGACATTAACCTTTGGTTACTGATGTTACCAATAGTTCCTTTCAGTTTCCTAATTATCTTTAACCCTTTTGTTGTACAGAATTTCTTCATTGTTATGTAGTCAACCTGTCTTTTAGGTTTTATGGCATGTATAAACATTTACGTCAGGGTTTCATTTCTAACTTAGAAAAAAAGTCTTTGACACCTGCCAGGTGCCTAGAGTCAAATTCTCAATTTAATTGTAGCAACATGTGAAACTTGTGGTTTACATATTTCACTTGAAAGTTTGGCTTTCTCATCTCAGCAGTTTAGTTTTCTTAATGTTATCTAATAGCCAATGTAGCTAACATATGTAATGCCACCTCAATAAAAGTTTTTGTTTTACAGGAAACATATTCCAGAATGAAAAATAAGTGGGTAAAAATAGCATACATTCCACTCTTAAGCATATACCCAGAAGAATTGAAACCAGGTGTTCAAACACAAACTTGTACACAAATGTTATAGCAGCACTATTCACGACAGCCAAGAGGTGGAAAGAATCCACATGGCCAGGAAATTGTGAATAGATAAACAAAATATGGTATATCATACATTGGAATAGTAGTCATTTGTTACTAGGAATGAAATAGCTAATACACGCTACAACCTAATGAACCTTGAAAACATTATGCGAAGAAAGCCAGACACAAAAGTTCACATCTTTTATGAAACCATTTATATGAAATATGGAGACTAAGTAAACCCATAGTCACAGAAAGCAGATTAGTAGTCACCAGGGACTGTGGGGAGAGAGTAACGGAGACTGACCGTGTAATGAGTATGAGGTTTCTTTCTGGGATGATCAAATGTTTGGAACTAGACAGAGGACATGGTTGCACAACATTTGTGCATATATTAAATGCCACTGAACTGTATACTTTAAATGGGTAAGTATATATCACATAAATTTTACCTGTTTTTTTAAAGCACAAATATATCAATAAACATTTCTTTCTATGGTGGGGATCTTAATCCCTTAAAAGTAAATGATTATTACTATATTGACATGATATGTAGTAAGTTAAAGCATCATCTAAATATGTCATGATCAAATGTATCATAATCGTGATTATTTTCCTTTCTGGGACAGAGTTTTGCCTTCCCTTCAAAGCTTCTCAGCTGTGGTTTTTCATTTGTAAATCTGTTAGGCCAACAAATTGCTTGATTTTCACCACTGCTCTGCTGGAATTTCAATCTAAGGAAGGTCATGGTTAAAATTCTAGCCCGTCTCTGTCCTTGCTCCAATTAGGACCAGGCAGCTGGTGTTCCTGCTGCATGGGTTACAAACTACGTGGGCCCCAAAGAGCACAACTGGGAGCCCCTTTCTCAAGGGCAGAATTCACTTCCGTGTTCCCCCAGAGAGCGTTGCAGTTTCATTTTCTTCCTCAAAAATTAAATTTTTCTGAGCACCAACTATGTGCTCATCACTATTTCAGGTACTTGGGTTACATTCACCAGCTACCCAGTCAAAGATGCCAGCCCTTGCGGAGCTTGCCTTCTGCAAAGGTAGAGAGAAAAATAAATAATAAACCTACTAAAGAAGTAAATTTTATAACATGTGAGAAGGTGATGAAATGCTATGGAAAATAGGACAGGTAAGGAGCAGGAAGAGCGTAAGAGGGTGACATTTTTAACAGGCAATCAGGCTGAGCCCCTTTGGAAGAGTGGCATGTGAGCAAAGATATGAAAGAAGAAAGTTGGGCCTCTAAGAATCCAGCTCTCATGGAAAAGTGCTTCAGGCAGAGCCTAGGCAAATGTCCTAAGGCAGGAAACTGCAACAAGGATGCCAGTGAAATGCAAAGGTGAGAAGATGGAAATGAGATCAGAAAGGTAAAAGGGAGAACAGATGACCTTTTGCCTTTGTGGGCATTTGTAAGGACTTTGATTCTTACAATGAGGGCAAGGAGGAGCCATGGCAAGGTTCAGAACCAAGGCCTTGACCCTGTCCCACTTGCCTTCTTATTGTCTCAGGTGGGTTTCTCTCAGTGACTGGCTCAGCATGTCACCTCCTGAATCGGATGGTTCTTGTGCACATTTCATAATCTTCTTAACCCCACTTCTTACATTAGCCGCGACTGCAGTTGTTAGTTCTGTGCAGGCTTTGACCTCCTTTATGCTGGGGCAAATGAATCACGTGCAGCTTGCCTTAAGCTGCTCTGTGTACCTCTTACTTTCTGCCTGGGGATTCCTTTGAGGCTAACCTACGTGGTCTTCCCAATCGCTTGGAATCCATGCAGTCTTAATCCAGCCTACAGGGGAGTTTACATCAGCAAGGACATCCTTGACCAAGGGGTTTAGAAGTCAGTGAGTAAATGCTCCCGTCTTGTATTCTGCACAAGAAAACAGTTCTTAGATGCATTTCATATGGCTCCTCACAAAGTTTCTCTTGATGAAACGTGAGATCCCTCTACCTCTGGTCCAATGCACCCTTGTATTGACTTTCTTTGTTTCTTGTTTTAATTCCTCCATCCTGCACCCATGCTCCCTGGGATCATATTTCCAAATAAACTGATTTCACACAAACTTGCATCTCAAGTTCTGCTCTGGGGAAAATCCAGCCTAAGACATCACCCTGCCCTTTCAAACTGTGACTTTATTCCTTCAGAGCAGAGCCTGCTAGAACCTGGTGCCTACGTGGAATCTCACAAATTACCACACTCATCTGGCCTTGATTGACAGCCAGTTCTACCCTGGCTGCCTGTCAGCTCCTTCTAGTTCCCAAAGACCTTCAACTCTCTCCTGGCCTCCTCAGTTCCCTATAGCTAGAAGCAGAAAGTGAACCTGGAAAATCGGTGGCCAACAGATTGTGAAAGACTTGGATGCCATGAGCAGAATTAATAGGCACAAGAGATTCACAGGATGTTTTTAATCAGGGAAGCAACATGACCACATTTTAGAAAAATAATGAATAGCAATGTAGAGGGTAGACACATAGAAGAAAGCCTGGAACCATGAAGATTTAGAACAATGAAAGTGAAGAAATATTCACTCTGATGATTGCCATTTCCTCTTCAAACCTGGTCACCTGCCAACAGTGCTGGCTATATGGGCAGAGCCAGGGCCCAAGGGAATGATAGGTGTGTCCCTCTATGAGGTCACTGGTGGAGGGTTGGGTTGCCCTGAGTCCGAGGGCTGACATGGTAGGTATAGTGGAAGGATCAACAAATGAGAGAACCTGAGGTGAGGAATGTGGGTGAAGGGATGGATTATGGGACTCAGGTTGGATAGGGAAGGCCAAGAAGCCAGAAGGCAGAACTGATGATCTGAAAGAATCAAGACAGTTGAAAAGTGATGGGTTGGAGAAGGGGCAAGGAGATGAAACTTTAAAATGTCCATCTTACTCCTTTATTACAATTCTGAGTGGAAGGCTTGGTATTTAATACATGGTATTAAATCTTGGTAATACTTGGTATTTAATCACTCAAGTAAGGTTTGGGGATTATCTGTGGATTTCAAGGATAATTGGACCGAACAGGCAATGAAATTCAATCCTGCTTAATTTATGGAAACTAATTATCTCATTTCAAAGTCTAAAGTGAGAACGGACAGAATCTTTCTATTAGTTCAGCATAAATATTAATATGGGTCCATGGTGCAGGGCTAGAACAATGAAGTCCAAGTTCTGTCCCTAAATTTATATAGAATAATGCTCACAGGGGTCAGAAACTAGAGGGTTGGTGGGACTGATTAAAAGCATAAGTAAAATAAGTAATATTTTAAGCCAACTTTAAAAATAAATTTAATTTATCAGTTTGGTCATTTTCCCTGTCCTTAGTAATTTAACTTTTCCATTTTATTTCTGTAATTGAAGAGGTAATTATCCATCTTCCTTATTACCACTGAAAATATTTTCATCTATATGGAAAATAAATAGCCAAGGTAAATACAAAATGCCAAGATAGGAATGAGATGTAGAAACTAATAAGGAGGGTTTTGCTGGTTTGTTTTGTTCTTTTACGTTTATTTATTTATAATGGATGTATGTTATCACTTCGGCTAAAGTGCGCTTATTATCTTGAAAAAATCCAGAAAAAATATGTCAAGGCTTAAAAAATTGCAGATAAATATATGTACCAGTAAAAAAATAAATAGCCAAATCACAGTATATCAGTTTTCTGTTACTATATTAATGCTGTGTAGCAAACAACTGCAAATTCTCATTGGCATGTAAAAACAAGTATTTAGTGTTCACAAATCCATGGGTTGGCTGTGGGGTTCTGCTGATCTTGCTGGGCTCGCTCAAGCATCTGTGGGTTCAGCGGGTGGATGGATTTGATTTGTCAGAGCTTTATTGGGTCAGCTTACCTGGGCAGGTCTGCTTTCACTCTCCTTCTAGAACCAGCAGGCTAGCTAGGGATATCCTTCTCAGGGCAGTGGCAGAAGCTCAACTGCAAAAACGCTTTTCAAGACTCTGCTTATAATACATTTCTAACATCCCATTGGCCAAAACAAATCATCTGAGCTGAGGAGTGGGACATTACATCCTGCTCACAGTGAGAGAGTGCTGAAACATTATATGGCAAAGGGCAAAGAACAGTAAGTGATGAGGCCATTGGTGCATTCCACTACATTTTAACATGATAAAAAAGAATGTTCAACATACTGATTACAGTATGAAAAAATAAAGACATGTAAATATCTATGAATAGGGACTTTTTAAACATATCATGATATAAGAAAATGAAAACTCATGTAGCTACTAAAATTGATGTCAATCCTTTTCTTCTATAATTAAAAGATATCAGTTTCATATTATACAATGGGGAGAGAAAAAGCAACTTAAAGAATAAAATAAGTGATATGAACCCATTTGTGTAAAATACATATGTACGCATAAAATGTTCATATCAGCACAATTTACAATACCCAAATGCTGGAAGTAACCTAAGTGTCCAGCAGTAAATGAATGGATCAAAAAACTGTGCTACATTTACACAATGGAATACTATGCAGCAGAAAGAAAGAAGGAACTCCTATCTTTCATGACAGCATGGATGGAACTGGAGAGCATTATGCTAAGTGAAATAAGTCAGGTGGTGAGGGACAAATACCATATGATCTCACCTATAAGTGGAACTTCATCAACAAAACAAGCAAGCAAGCAAAATGTAACCAGAGACATTGAAATAAAGAACAAATTGACAATAACCAGAGGGGAGAGGGAGGGGATAACAGGGGAAAGAAGGGGAAGGGTCAAGGAACATGTATAAAGGACCCGTGGACAAAGCCAAAGAGGGGTAGCATTGAGGGTGGGAGGTGGGGGAGGGTGGGGGGCAAAGTGGTGGTGAGAAAATGGGGACAACTGTACCTGGACAACAATAAGTGAGATGGTGGCAATGAAAAAAAAATACCTGAAACAATGTAATCTGTCATTTTCTTTGAATTGTAGAGTTTCGGATACTTGTTTTCTTTCTCTGTTACTTGAGTTTTTTATAATGTACAAGTATTTTATGGAAGCAATAAAGTGCTTGAAAAAAGTAATAGGTAAATAGCTTATCTTTAGGATTACACATAAGATTAAATATAGGGAAAATGGACCTTTCCTCTTAACTTAATTCTTGATTTATTGACAATATTTAGACTGGAAGGCCTAGTTTTTATCCACAGAAAGACAGTAAATATTTCTTTAAAAACAAATTTCTGTTTTTTACTAAATTAGATAGTGCATGCTATGTTATGCTTTATACTTTTTGTCTTATTTCATAATAAATATTTTTGAAAATTTTTAAGCCAAACTTGTTTTACAACAGCATGAATTTATATTACAAAAGCAACTTTTTATTAGTTCTGAGTCTCTCAATGACTAATAAGGAAGATGTTTGAATTTGAGACTATTTTTAATCATTTTCTGGAAGTTTCTAAGAAATATCATTCATTTAATAAGGCAATCATTTATTGAGTTCTTACTATAAACGATGCACTACATCTAGGGCTACAGGAGGATTCTTGAATTTTTTTTTAATGTATATGACAAAGAGTCTATCCTCAAAGAGCCAAAAGGTTCATATTTTGAAGAATATCCTCTAGGTACAAAGTGATATGAAGAATTTCTGCCTCTAAAATTATCTCCATGTCAAAACCACACTTCATGGGGAAGATCCATTTCATCGATGGGACTCTCAAACATCAATGGTTGGAAATGAGCACCTAGCTGCTCCGGGCCCATGCTTCTAGAAGCTTGAAACTTTGCTCCCAAAGCTGTAGACAGTCCATAGTCATCTTTGACTATGGCCCCAAAACAAGAATCCTAGTCACAAAGTACCAAAAAGAAAATATATTAAAGAAAAAAAAACAAAAACAGTGATAATTCAGCTTGCTTAATACTTGACACAACATTGGCCGGTGTACCAAGGTGACTTATTCCTTAAGACTACTTAAAAGCTCATGAAAAGGGTTCGCTGTCAAAAGAATCTAATGTACATACCTCGGTCGTGGCCTAGTATGATTATGCACACAAATTTAGCTGCCACATTTTTGCACTCATTTTGTCCTCCACTTTCTACAAAGTGGTGATTCCAGCTATCTTTATGTGAACATGCACAGCAACAGCTTGGTATCATTATCAAGCAACTTATTGCAGCCAGGCTTTCTATAGATTGTTGAATCCGTGATACATTTCATTTTGGTTCTTGAATAGCAAATATTTGTTTCTTGACTCTAAACTCCTGTAGTTCATTTTTTCAATACAATTGTCCTTATATGTTGATTTACAATTTGAATTATTTTCTCTCAGGTCTTGCCTTCCTTCATAGATTGTATATTCCTTAAAGGCAAGAGCAGCATCTCTTAATTATTAAAGCTTCAACTTTAATACCTACTGTACTATCTGGTAAAGAGTGGACTCTCAATAAATGGTTTCCAAATTAATGAATAAATTCACTTCTGAGCAATGAAGAAAGAAATCTGATAAGATGAAATTAAAAGAACACTGAATTGACAGAGATGTAGTAGACACTAGTGGGTACCAACCCCACATTCCCTTACTGGCATCTTTTACAGAGATCCCAATACTGGCATCTTTTACAGAGAAACTAAAAATACCAGGTATTTACTCTTGTGCCTTCCTTGCAACTAGAGAAGTAACCAAGTTCTGGAAAAGGAAATATATGGAGAAATCTTTGAAGGATTCCTTCTTCAAAGGTTGTACTTCCAAATTAAAGAGAGAGGAGAAAGAAAGAATATAAAAGAGAGTGTGGGGAGAGATGGAGAGAGAAAGAAAGGAAGAGGAAGTCAGGAGAGAAGGAGGGAGGGGGAAGAGAGAAGCAGAGGGGAGAGACAGGCAGGGATAGGAAAAGGGAGAGGGAAAAGAAGAAGAGAAAAAATGGGAGAAGAAGGAGGAGAAAGGAAAGAGACGGCATCTCTTCCTGCTTTGGATTGATTCTGTGGGAGAAGATGTGATGTTTGGAGCCGCTGCAGTCATCCTGTGGTCTGGAGGGAAAGACAATCAAAGAGACAACAGTCTAGCTCCTTGAACTACCATATTCTTCGGACTATAAAATGCACTCCCCCTGCCAAATTTGAGAGGAAAATGGTGGTGCGTCTTATAGTCTGAATGTAGTTTACCTGGCTCACTTGTGGGTGGGGGGCTGGCGGCCTATGTTATTTATCTTATTAGATATTTTACCACAATTTTTGCTTCAAAATTTTTTTCCTATTTTCCTCCTCTAAAACCTAGGTGCATCTTATGGTCCGGTGCATCTTATAGTCCAAAAAATATGGTAACTTAGAACCACTTGCTTCTAGTCTTCTTTCTATGTGAGATTATGAGATGTCTTTTTTGTTTAAGCCACAATTAGCCAGCTGTCCTATCATGCCTCGCCAAAAGCACCTTATTTCATGTAGAAGACTTAGGTTTAAGTCCCAGATCTGCCTCTTACTCTCTGTATGACCTTAGAAAAACTTCTTAATATCTCTGATTCTCCTTTTCTCCATTATGACCCTCGTCATGGGGATGGTGAAATGCATGGAGAAACATCAAGGAGAGTAATGGCTATGAAAATTAATTTAATTATAAGTTGAAGCTGGAGATAGCCTCACATTTTTCAATTATTGTTCTCATATCCCAAAATCAACAGGTAAAAAAAAAGCATATAATGCAAATTTAAAAACTTCTGATGAGCAGAAGCAATAAAATGTCTCATATCTCTAAATTATCTTCCTTTCATAGAGAACTTCCACAGCCTCATTTGACCAATTCCAAAAATTAGGTTTCTCATGCAATGGTACAACATGATTTCAAATAATATAAATTTTATTCTTAAATTTTTTTAAATTGTCCAAGAGACATTTTTTGTAGAACATAGTTACAGCAAATCTAGACTAATTACAGGATAAATCCAAAGGCTGTTTTCTATGACAGGTTGTAAACTAACACTGTGCATAATGGCTCAGTCACTTACAATAGCATATCATTACTCAGAGTTTACAGCTAAGTACTTTCTATGCCTTTGCCAAATGAAACCACACAAATACTATACAAGACTTAAAGCAGAGCAAATGATTTTAGGAAAGCACAAATGTTTAACTTTCAGGTTGCCTAATCTGCAAATTAGGATGATTTGGTCTTCTAAGTTGCACACGTTTGTGGGAGTGAACTCTAGCCTATTTAAATTCAGACAAGCTCCCCAACTGGCGTGGCTCAGTGGATTGGACATCATCCTGCAAACCAAAAGGTCACGGTTTCAATTTCCATTCAGGGCACATGCCTAGGTTGTGGGCCAGGTCCCCAGTTAGGGGCATGCAAGAGGCAACTGATCAAAGCTTCTCTCCCTGTCTTTCTCTCTCCCTTCCCCCTCTCCAAAAAATAAATAAATAAAATCTTTAAAAAAATAAATTCTAACAAGCAAAGGCAGAGCTCAACTGGCCCTTCAAGTAAGAGGCTTAGGCTTGACTTCTTACTGATCCTGGTAGACTATAGCTAACTATTCATGTCTGCTTATCATACACACTTTCCTCTCTACTTTCCTTTGGTAAAAAAGTCTCCCCACTAGTCATAGGCTTGGGCATGTGACCCAAACGGAATCGGTCAAGTATAATCCCCCTGACCCCAAGGAGCAAATTGGTTCAGGAATGTGCATGTAATAGACACCAGTAGGGCCAGTCAGAATCCTTCTCTCAGCTTACTGCAGGAATGTTTTTAAAAGTCTATCTCCACTAAGACAGAATCAGCTCAACACACAGAAGGAACTAGTTTCATTGTTTGGGTCAGGTTTTTAGCTTCTGCATAACTGGCAGGTTGCCAATCCAAATGAGTTATAGTTAATCCAAGGAAGCGACTCAACTGCTCCTCCAAATGACAGCAAGCAAAAAAGTGGGTGGTAAAGTCAGCTGCCATCTGAATTCAGGTAGAATTTAGGAAAGACTTAGATTAGCTATATCATTGGAACACTAGTTAGCATTACAAGCACAGACAGAGAATAATTGAGAGTAAAGATTAATTGATCCAACGAGGAGAAGAATCTGGAGCAACACGAGTCAACAGAAATATCACGTGAGCCACATGTATAAATTTAAATTCACAAGCAGTTACATTTCAGACAGTAAAATAAAAGGTAATTTTATTTTATTTTATTTACTTATTTTTTATTTTTTTTATTTTAGATTATTCAGTACAGTTTCTATCTTTTAATCCCATTCCAGCCC
>JAPYXV010003315.1:0-12360 GCA_028533065.1 Trachops cirrhosus
CTTTTGTCCGTTCGCCTACTGATGGGCTTCTTGGTTGCTTCCAAGTTTTGGAAATTTTGAATAAAGCTACTATAAACATTTATGTGCAGGTTTTTGTGTGGACATAAGTCCCCTGGAGTTTATAGGTACCGTATAAATTTCTCCCTTTGTTTCAACCATGAAATAGGTTTCTTCTTATAAGCAAGTAGAAGATCCTGCTGATACACAGAGGCAGGATAATAAACTGTCCAGGACATTCTTCCTGCTCTTTCCTGTCCTGCCTCATTTCAGGCACCCACTTGTAATCTTTTCCTTTTTCCCTTTATCAAGGCAGGAGGGATGTGTAATCTGTCCACCCTAGCTCTTATCTTTTAACTGAATTAATGCAACAATCCTTAACACTCATCTCTGTTATCAGTTTTGTCCTCCTTATAGTCTTTACCACACAACCAGAAGGATTGTTCTTATTTGTAAAATAGATCATATAATCCCTCTGCTTAATCTTTTGCCCATCTAGCTCACGGTTACTTCTGTTCTTGGGGTAAATCTGATGATCCAATATGGCCCACAGGCCCTTGGATGAACTAGTCACCTTCTCTCAGCACTTTTTTGTTCTTCTCTGTCAATTCCATGACAGTTGGGTACCTTTGAGTCTTTGCACATGCTGTTCTCTTTGCCTTGAAGACTGCATACACCTGCCCTTCCCCCATTCCTTGCCAACTCCTTCTCATCCTTTAATTCTCAATTCAGATATTACGTCCTTCTGAAGACCTTTCCTGATTCCATAGTCTGGGTTAGGTCTCTCTACTATATGTAGCCCTATATGTAGGTAATATGTCACCTTAGCATTCACTATCGCACTGAATTGTGTTATCCCAGCTGCTCTGGAGCCAATTTTTGTTGTGAGCCACTTCATGGAACCAGCCTCAAACTCAAGAGTGCAGGGATATGGGGTGGGGGACTGGGTTGGGAGTCCCAGATCTATAGTGAAGTGGGATAAAATCCAGTGTGCCCCAGAGCTGGGTGGGGGGAGGGGTAGATAAGGAAGGAAAGGAATGAAATTCAGAGTGGAAGAATGGAAGAAGGCATTTTTCTATGTCTCTCTGTAGGCTTCATTTATCCTGTGAGATGAACGTTATTGTCTTCATTTTCCAGAAGAGGTTGAGAGGTGTAAGAAAATTACTCAAGTCTAACAACTAGCAAGGGGCAGAGTTGATAGGATTGCCAGCTTTATGATGTAAATATATATGATACCAAGTTACATTTGAATTTTAGAGTTAAAATGAGTAATTTTTAAATTATTTGTTGTTTATTTGAAATTTAAATTTACCTGGATGTCCCAGTATAAAATTGAGGAACTCAAAAATGTGGGGAACTTTCTACTATACTCATGACAGATAATTTTACCAGGCAGGATGAGCTACCCTAGTCTAATCAATGGTTGAGAATACTGAACCTTGAGAATGGTGAGAAGGCAGTGGGCAGGCCAGTGGTGTCTAAGTGACAAAGTCTCTGTACAATTATCACAGCCTTAGTGGCAGTAAATGTGTCCTGTCAAAACACCATTAGATGATATGTTTCCAGGAGGGTCACACCTTCTGACTCCCATCACAATTCTGGAAATTTTAGGAAACAGCCTTAAATCCCCATGGAGCAAATTGAGATATCAATCATAAATTGATTTCCAAAGGTAGTATTCTAAAATATGGAAACATTAAAAAAATATGCTAATAATTTATAAATACATAACCTCCCCAAAGTGGAAATAGCACTGGATAGATGATTATATCCATTTTAGGATATTTTACAGCTGCTATTAGTGATGACTACAAAGAATCTGTAATAACACAAGGAAATGCTACACGGTAAGATATATAATTGTATGTGCAGTACGATCACAGCTGCTTGAAAGGAAATAAAGGAAGATCGAATGAAAATTATACTTAAGAAAAAGATTGACAAGAAATACACTAAACGTTGAAAGTGGTTTTCAATGGTAGTAGGTGATCTTTTTCCTCCTTTCAACTCTTCTGTAGTTTTCCAAATTTCTATCAATAGCATATATTACTTTTACAGTGAGAACTATCAGTATTTTATTTCAAAAGGGAGAAAATAAATACTAATATTATTTATTGTATCATCTGTTTTTCCCCAACGACACACACTTTTAGCATTGTAGTTGGCATATAGTAGATACTCAACATATAATATTGAATGAATGAATGAGAATAGGGAGTGTGTATTATTTACCGTTGTATTTGCTACATCCAATTAGAGAGTTGAACGAATGGGGCGTTTTAGCTTTTGGTGATTTTTGGACAAGTCTGCCAGACTCTCTGGGAATCCGTTTCCTCTCCTGTAAAATGAAGGCTTGAACTGTCATCTCTATGGTGGACTCTAGAAGCTGAAAAATTTTGTATTTGATTATACAAGGCTCAGTCTGTCAGGCAGCCAGGGTAGCAGCCAATTCTGATCTTATAATTCCAGGACACTTTTTACCCCTAGCTGTCCCACACTTAGGATCAGGCAAACCTTTTAGGACTATTTTATGAGACTTCAGAACTACCCAATTGTGCAAGGATCACTCACGTTTAAATCCACTGCTTTCTGCATGTCAAAGATTTTATTTTATATCTCTCCAATGCTTTCTGAATTACCACTTTGTTTTGTAATGGTGGCAGTGTCTGGACTATTTTAGGGTTGTTGGCAGTTGTCAGCCACTCTCCAGAGCGAGCTGGACAGTTTGCCATGTCTGAACTGTATCGGAGAAGTGGCATGTTGAGATGACCAGTTTTGCCTGTTGCTACAATTGTTACTTTATATTTCAACAGTGAAAGATGTATTTTATACAAAAACAAATTACCAGGAAAAAAGAGACAATCAGGAACCCTTTATGTTCAGGATTTTGTTTACCCATTTGAGGCACAATCACAGATAAAATGGAAATATGCTTAGCTGAGCTGGTTACATTAGGGAAGGTGTTTCTGTGTTCAACAATTGTTATGGTGGATAAAGCCTTTTTTATTTTTAAGATTCTTACTGCTGCTCTCTCCAAAAATTTTTTCTAGCTCTGCTTATAATAAGGGATGGTTAGAAGCTATTTACAAAACTTCGATCAATAGCCTTTAAAATCTTTTCTTAGTTTTAATAATATATAATTTTCTTTTTATCTTTTAAAAAACTACTTAGTTTTCTTGATAAAAATTATTTCAATTATTATGTAGGTAGTTTCTTGTGTAAAGAAAATGAGAATGCACCCAAACCTGGGTAAGTTAATTCAGTTTACAACAGCAATCAGCTGAAAATGTCATTGGTCCAAGGTTATCAGTTGTGAAAATGTTGGGAAGTTGAGTTAACAAAGCAACGTGTAGCTTCCTCCGTATTCCCCTTACTTTGTCCAGGAGAGGTTCAAATAGAGAGTAGGACACAGTGATAAAATAATAAACTCATGAAAAAGAACAAATATACAAAGTCATGAAAAAGTAGTTTCTCAAACCGCACACTTTAAACATGCATGCTTACAGCGCACAAACACAAATGCATATGAGAAACTAGCAGTAGTTGGACTTTACAAGAGGAACACCCTGTTTTTTTTTGGAGAATCTTGCCATCAACAGCAGTTTGCCCCCTCCAATTAGAACCTAACTCTGTAATGTGTTTAGCTTTTTCCCTTAAAAAAAGCTTATTGATTTTTTGGGGGCAATCATTCCGTTATCTTGGAAAAAAAGAAGAATATCAGATATTGAACTGGCATAAACATTCATACAACTGGATGCTTGACTATTCCAGTCCTTGCTTTCTGGCTATTGGGTTTTGACTGAAATTGTTAGAAACTGAATATAAAGGAAGATGAGGCATCAATATCTATTGCAAGAGCAGTTTCTTTCAATCTCATCACTGGCAAATTGAGGGGAAAAATAAAAATGAAAGTCCAGATTTTTACCTTTTCTAATAGGGATATGGATGTTGAATTTAAATTCACCCATTGGAGGGGGGATAGTTGGCTTGAGAGGAGTTGGAGAGTGAGGTGGAAAGATGTTCTTCAGTTTAGTGAGAGGATCACAAAGCTTGTAGGCTTTAATGGGAAAAATATGGAAAGAGGACCTAGGAAGAGATAGTGTGTTCTTTAATATGCATAGACCAGGAGGCAGTTCAGCGATTTAGGTATATATATTCATAATTATTTCTTTGCTCTGTGACTTTGGGACAGAACTCCAGTTCATATCTTAGCTCTCTTTAGGACCAGGCGAGCCTTTTATGATGGACTATTTTCTAAGGTGTCAGAATTGCCCTGTTGTACAGGGATCACTTACATGAAATCTGGTCATGACCTATCTTTCCATGCTGCCATTCCTCTCCTTGATCACCCCCGTATTTTAGTCTCACTGTTCTACTTGAGCGTCTATAAATAGGTCATGTGGTTTAATCCTTTTATGCATTGCACCTGTGGTTTGCCATCCATTGTCTTTACTTGCCATCTCTAAGTCATGCTTAAAGGCTTGTTGAAGTATCACTCCTTTATGCAGTCTTTTCAGATGCCTTTAGGCAGAAATAACTGCATTCAGTCTCAATCTGTAATTCCACTGCAATTTTAAAATTCTTTTTAGAGAGTACTCATATTGTAGCAAGATATCTGTGTCTGTCTTTTCCACTAGATTGTGAACCCTTTGAGAACATGCTACTAGGTTAATCAACTTTGTTTCATAAATCACTGAGTACAAAGTAGGCAACTAACTTCCTTATCTTCCATTTCCTTTCTGCCTGTATGTGTCAGGATATGATTTTTTTCTTCAGCTTCTTCTTGGTGGAAAGAAGGGCTTTGTTAATTTCAGTAAATAAACACTGACTTTGCATAACATGCATCCAAGTGGAGATATAAAAGATAGTCAATATTACCAAGGTAAAGATGTCTCATTCAACTCTAAAAGATGTTAAAGATGTACTGTTTCAACTTCAGTGAACTTCAGGGTTCTTCCTCTACCCAACAAAGACAGAGTCTTGATTGGTATTCATGGTTTCAAGAACATGGAAGGGATCCAGAGAAGGCAGGAATTCCTAGAATTTCTTCTGATGATATCCCATGTGGAAGGAAAGACAACTCAGAAGAAATGGTCAAATAAATATTTTGTACAATTTTCAGGACTTTGTGGGTTCACAGTACATTTACACAATGGGATATTACTCAGCCATGAAAAAGAAGGGAATCTTACATTTTGTGACAGCAAATGGGTAGACCTGGAGAGTATTATGTGAAGTGAAATAAACCAGGCAGAGAAAGATAAGTGCCATGTGATTTCAATTATATGTGGAATCTAGTGAACGAAATAACATAAAATAGAAGCAGATTCATAGATACAGAGAACAGACTGACTTGTTTCAGGAGGGAGGGGGTCTGGGGGTCTGAATGAAAAAGGTGAAGTAATTAAGCACAGAAAAAAGTCCTCATTGACACAGACAACAGTATGGTGATGACAAGAGGGAAAGGGGGTGGGGCAGGTAGAAGAGGGTAAAGGGGGGATAAATGGTAATGAAAGGAGACTTGACTTGGGGGTAGTGAACACCCAATACAATATGCAGATGGTGTGCTAAGAATTGTATACCTGAAACCTATATAATTTTATTAACCAATGTCACTCTAGTAAGTTCAATAAAAACATAAAATGAGATTGATTTAATGGACTATGCTTTAGATGAAAGTTTGGGAGTTTCCCTTTTTGGTGTTCTTTCTTCTTTCCCCTGCACCCATGGTACCCAAGTCTTACTCTGTCTTTTCTACACCCCTTGTTACCCTTAGAGTCTCAATTCCATCTTTAAGGCTCAGCCCTGACTTAGTGAAAGGTAATCACTGCTGTGCTATAAGCAATAAATGTAGGTCCAAGATTGCTCTATCCAGAAAAGCTATCATTTAGAATGGAAGGGCAGATACAGTGCTTCCAGAGAAGGTAAAGCTAAAGGAGTTCATCATCAACAAACCCTTATTATATGGAATGTTAAAGGGTCTTATTTAAGAAAAAGAAGAACATCAAAACTGTGAATATTAAAATGACAACAAATACACAACTATCAACAACTGAATCTAAAAAACAAAAACAAACTAAGCAAACAACTAGAACAGAAATAGAATCATAGATATGGAGATCATTTGGAGGGCTATAAGCTGGGAGGGGGAAGGGGGGAGTGGGGGAAAAGGTACAGGGCTTTAGAAGCATAACTGGTAGGTACAAAATAGACAGGGGGATGTACTTACATGTACAACCCATGGACATGAACTAAGGGAGGTAGGTATCACTGGAGGAAAGAGGGTACCTTGAAAAGGGGGACAAATTGGGACAACTATAATAGTATAATCAATAAAATATACTTAAAAAAAGAAATAAATGTAGGTCCAACTGGCTTGAACTGGTGTCTCTTCACCTTCCCTGTTTTCTTGGCACTAGTGGAAGAATTGAGGTTTTCACCTGTTTAGAGAAAAAGGGCCCTTGGAGTCAGAATGCAAGCTGAGTTATAAAAGAAGAAAGTACTATTTCTTGCACACTATGTGTGTAGACTTTGATTCATACTTGTCAACTTTGTAAACATTTTTTTTTGGATTTTGAAGTAAACAGATGTTCATTATGTATGTGCTGAACAATGATAAAAAAAATACCCATTACATGTGTATAAATGCTATTAGGTTCTGGAAAAGGCACTATTATATTTGCATTATGAAGATCGATGTTATAACACAATGAAAAATAATTAGAATTATAAAATAGATATGCTGAGATAAACATGGAGTAATTTTATACATACTAAAAAATTATAGAAAAACATAAAAACCCATAAGTAATTATACCATTATTTTATCTAGTTTTTGAGGTATAAAAAGTAAATAAATGCATCTTTTCTTGCTCCACACATGCCCTTAGTTCAAAATACCCACTTATTGTCATACAGCCTAGAAATTTTAAAATTATAGTAATTATATAGATTATTTACTACATTTATTTATTTTTATAATTGAATAATACCAAAATATTAATCAAGTACCCTGAGTGTGGAACACTGCAGCCAGTATTTTGAAGCGGTGTGTGTGTGTAAAGGCAGGCTTGATTCTTACCCTTGAGGAATCAGATCACCACATGTCAGAGAACAGAAGTGAAAAGGATGAAGATATTTTGAAAAGGAATATATAAGTACATACAAACAGTTTCAGCCTAAACAGATTGAATTATTTCCTAGGAATAGGTTAAGATACGGGGTAAAAGAAATTATCTTTTTTTTCAGGCCCTCCAGTGATTTAATACTTCACTTGTTATACCTTTGAAGTTTCTGCATTGAGTCATGCTCTCAGAAGTTAATCACCTCAAACGCTATATGGCTTCATAAAGAAAATGAACAATCTCTCCTTTTTCTAGGCCAGCTATAGGAATCACCCCTGATCTTGTGCCAATCTGCCTTCCAAGTAGCACCGTGTGAGGCCAGGCGTGAAGAATGATTGGGAAAACAAGCCCTTCTGGGGTACTGACAGGAAGTGAGTAAATGTAGAGTGGTCTTTCATCTTATAAAAATAAATAACTCTTCCTCATGCCCTCACCTTGGTTTAGGTTTGATTGAGCATGGAAGGGAAATTTCTTCCTTTTCTCAGAGTAGCATTTATGAACCTCTAAATGGTAGTCCCTCTCCTCTGTCTGCTTCTTGGAGTAGGGAAGGGGCTCTTCCATATCCTGCTGAGGCTGTACTACATGGACCATGGGAGATGCAGATCCCGTTTCTGGCGTGCCCGCTGGCTTGCTGTATTACCTGGTATAAATAACTTGCACCCCTCCCTTTCCCCAAAGGCAAGACAGCTCCTGAAACATTCACCACCGTCTCCAATGTCACAGCCAGTCTTTTGCTACAGGCTTGATGACAGGACAGAGTTGTGTCACTTGTCAGAGGAATCAGACGGTCAGTTACTCATTTTTGTCTGATATGATTGAATCTCCTTGTATAAACCCACCAGGGGCTCAGAAGCAGATGGTGTGATTTTTCACTTTATCCAGTTAAAAAAAATAAAATGGAACCCCCTCTAAATGTTGGAACCCCCTCCCAACAACAACTCACCTCAAAACCCATAAAACATCCCCAAAACATATGGGCGAGGTTTGTTTCATTTGGGGCAAGTTTTAAGACTTACATGTCTGGTCTTCCTGGATTGAAAGAAGAGAATTTTAGAAATTTTTTGAAACATAAAACTTGAGGATTAGAAGAAATTTTGGAAGTAATTAAGTTGGCTGCTGATTGGAATCAACCAAAGAACTTTAGCAAGGATATAGAGCTCCCTGTCCCAAATAAAATATATTAAGTCAAGGGACCCAGGCAGATGCTCATATTAAGGAAAGTCCATTGATCCAGTTAGGTTTTGGAACCATGGATCAAGTCCACTAAATTGGACACATATTCCATTTCAATGTGTTTGAATGCTTCCAGATTTGGGAAGATCACTAGATTTAGAGAGAGCAGATTCTATTTTGGAATGGTTTGGGAAATAAGCTATTATCATCTCCTTTGATTAGGAACTAAAACACTACTTCTACCTCAATTGCTACTATCACTGGTAAGTGTTAATATTTATTGAGTACTTTCTGTACTCAATACTCTTTTGACCAGATACTCTTTTCTAGAGTGACCAACCAGCCCAGTTTGCCCGGTACTGTCCCTGTTTTAGCACTAAAAGTCCTGCATTGAGGGCAGTTGATCATCCAGATATTTTCTATGCATTATCCCTTTTCATTTTCAACATCAGGCTCTGAGATAGATCCTGGTATTGATCTCACTTAACATGGAAACTAAGGTATGAATGAGATAAGCAGTTCGCTTAAGGTTACACAGCATGTAAACTGAGAGCTGGAATTAGAACCCAGACTGTCCAACCCAAGAGCCCATTTTCTTCACCGTTATCCATCCACCAAGAGTCATTCTTTCGTCTTCATTTCTGCAAATGGGCACTTTCCAGTGGCCCTACTTAGTGCTCTGTGATTGTTTACTACCAGCCTTTCTGTGTCACAAGGTCTAGGCCTTTCTACAGTGCTGTGGGAATTAATAATTCCCCTCAATTTTTTAAGCAATTGGTTGTAAAATGAGTGTCATATGCAGTGTCCTCAAAGGAATAGATACACTACGGCAGAGTAAAGCTGGGGTGAGGGGTGGAGGGCATGTACAGGACGAGGCAGGAGTTGGTGTGGTCTGCTGCCGACTGCAGGCTTTTGGCTTAGGGAGCGTTTATGATGTGATTGTGTGTGTCTCAAGGTTGGTGGTTTGATTTTACTTCATCTTCCTAGTAGCAGTATTCTACTAGTAGAATAACTGGTAGAATTCTACTAGTTAGTGCTCTCAGCTTTGTGCTTTATTGCATGACCATGGTTTTAAAAATACCTTGAAGAATTTAAACACTGACTGAATATTTTATGATTAAGGAATTATTGTTATTTTTTGAGGTATGCTAGTGATATTATAAGAAATACAGGTGTCTCTTAGAGATACATACCCAAATACTTATGGATGAAATAATTTGCTACATGGATTTGCTTTAAAATAATCCATCGGAGGAATGGGGAAAATGGGAAGGTATGCAGATGAAACAAGATTGGCCATACACTGATAATTATTAAAGCAGATCATGGCTACACAGGGGTTCATTTTCCTATTGCCTACACTTAAACTTTTTTTTTCCAAAATAAAAAGTAGAAGACTGTCCTCAAAGTAGTATCAGGGAGGAGTCCTACTACATTGCAGGGTGATCATATAGCGCAATATCATTCAAAGTTTCCTTTGGCTTGATATTCCACTTGAAATGCCTTCTTAACTTAATTTGCCCTAACTCATACCGAAGAGACATTAGAAGATACTGCATCAAATATGATTTTACTTTAAAATGTCTTTATCACTTGGATCTTTGTTCTGTGTGCAGGGCAAAGTCCTAGGGAGGGGGTGGCTGTGCAGACTCATGGTTAGGTCACGGGCTTCTGGGGTTGGACAGAGTTCAGCCAGGAATGTGCGGGAATAAGCCAGCTGGGGATGGAGTGGAGCCTGAGGCAAGGGAAGGGGCCTGGCCTAGCGCATGATTTGATTCAGCTCTGCCCCACTCCGGGCTCCCGTAATAGCTCATCCCTACCTCTGGACCCTCTCATCTTGCTTAGTAATTTCCCCTTTTCCTTATTCCTTAAAAAATTTCTTTGCTTTCAGACACCTTATTAAAGCTACTCTCTTCTGCCTGTTAGAGTTAAGATTCTGTCAGCATTTTCTATTATACACCTCTCTCAGACGACACTCTGTTCTTAATTGGCACCGTTGTAGTGGGGAAAAGACAAAAAGCTTACTTAATGCTGGTACCAGGCTAGGTTTTCAATCTTAACTCTGCATTTCTTGGATTAGTGAGTTTTAAATTTGTTCTTTTATTTACTTGACTATCTTTTATTCCCAGGTGCCTCCTCTGTTATTTGCAGTGCTGTGTATTCTGACAACAAAAGGGAAGTAAGTTCCTTTGCCAGGAGTGCTAGGTTCTTTGCTTAAAATTTAACCCCAATCTCAACACAGGCTAACTCTTATAGGAGAATAGTAACTCTGAGGAATATACCAGATGGAAGCATCTTCAGAAATTATCTTTTTACTCTCCTCATTTTATAGATTTATATTTATATTTGAATGAGTTTCCCAAGTCAGAAATCTGTTTACTACAATAAAGTCCACATACTTTCATTCAAAAACTGATTCAATCATGACTATTTTTTAAAATTTAATTTTAAGTAAAGATTTTCATTATGAGTTAATGTAGGGAATTTAAAAATATATAAATATCTTAAATATTTATTTTACCTTAAAATGTGTCAAATATGCATCATTTTCCAGCTGTTGAAGTTTTATGACACCTGTAATGTATCATCTTTGATGCTACTCTCTTTAAAGAACTTGTAGTGGAAGGAAACTTAAAGACATTGTTTATCAGTCTGACTGCAGAGTTCTAAATTTTTAAGACTCCCAAACACTTAATCAGTTTTTTATTTCATAGCTAATTTGATAGCAATATTTTTAGCATCTCACCTTCACTGAGTCTTTTCAAAGAATTCAAGCTGTTTCTATAGAAACAGTAAATTCCTGTCTTGCATGCTCACATTTCATCAATTTTCTTAATATTTAATTAAATTATGGAGTTACAATTACAAGTACCCAGGCAATGACAGGTTTAGGATCCAATATTATTGACTCCTGGTAAGCATAGCAACTAATGAAAACAGAAGTATGTGGGCAAACCGAGGAATTACCTACTGGCCAAAAGAATGGCTTTGGGAGGTTTGCAAAGGTAATGAAGCATCAACCATCTGGCCAGATGGTTAAGTGGGGGCCATTTAACAGATGATTTTTTTAAATAGGCTTTTTCCTACTGATGTTCTTTGGGGTTTGTGGCCTAATCCAGGAGGCCTGGTTAGTTCCAGCTTCCCTGCCTCTTGGGATCCTTGCCACATCTCTCACCCTGGCCCTAGGACCCACATCGGGAGTACAGTTTGGCTGGAAGGCTATGGGATTAGCTCACACTTCCTGTTCTATGAAACTGCTGTCTCTGTCTTTCTCTGTCTCCCTCTGTCTTTATTTAAAACACCTGTGTATTTCTATTTCTGCATTTGGTCATTTATGCATTTTGGGGATCATATTTTATCCAGGATATCCATCTTTTTTTGTAGGAGGGGGCTCAGTCAAGTTAACTTAGTTCGTTTTTCAGAAGTCCTCTAGCAGACCTTTCTGTTCTGAGTAATTGGCTCAGGAAGGAAGAGCTCTGATTCTTCCAGTGAAGTGCAGCGTGGGATCTTTGTTTTCAAGAAGGCAGACATTGGTCTCCTAATGCAAAAGTCATCTTTGCTTATGTCCACCCAATATTGAGGCGTCTTTGTTCTTGCATGCTCCTCACCCCCACACATTCCTCCCGAGTTACCTTGGAAGCACTCCAAGTTATCATTGCTCTTTGTCTCCCTGGAAGCCAAGTTTTAATTCCAGTTTCTATTATCCCATCACTCTGTCTCTTGGACATTTTTCCTTTGATATAGATCTGTCAGGCCCCTTTGTAAAAATGGAAAACTATTACATTCCCTTTACTCACCCTGGCACTAATGTCCTGACTTCAAATAAATGTCCTGAAGCTCTTTTGGCTGGCCTTTACGGAACACCACATTTTTAAGTTACCTTCCATCTACTGTCCTCTTTTACTTTGTTTAAGATGTAAAGTGAGGGCAAAGAATCACAGGACTTAACTAATGGTTTGCAATTTCCTGCTGTCTCTATACCTTTTTTATGACATTAATTCATTGCCACTTCTCTGACCTGTAGAATCTCTTTTGGATAGAATAACCAGGAGTTAAAACAAACTTT
>JAPYXV010003316.1:0-12358 GCA_028533065.1 Trachops cirrhosus
CTGCAAACCCTTCACCCTTTTCCTCTGAAATTTCTTCCCCTCTCCCCTCTGTTCACTATAAGCCTGTTCTCTATTTCAGTGTCTTTGATTATATTTTGCATGTTTTGTTGATTAGGTTCCTGTTAAAAGTGAGATCAGATGGTATTTTTCTTTCACCATCTGGCTTATTTAGCTTAGCATAATGCTCTCCGGTTTGCAAACTGTAGGAGCGAAGGGTAGGAGCTCCTTCTTTCTTTCTGCTGTGTAGAATTCCATTGTGTAAATGAACCATAGTTGTTTGATCCATTCATTTATTGATGGGTACCTAGGTTGCTTCCAGCACTTAGCTATTGTAAAGTGTGCTACTATGAACATTGGGGTGCATAGGTTCTTTTGGATTGTATTTCAGGGTTCTTAGGATATAATCCTAGCAGTGGAATTGCTGGATCAAAAGGCAGATCCATTTTTCATTTTCTGAGAAAATTCCACACTGTTGTCCATAGTGGTTGTATCAGTCTGCAATCCTACCAACACTGCACTAGGGTTCCCTTTTCTCCACAACGTCTGCAACACTTGTTTGTTGCTTTGTTTATGATGGCCATTCTGACTGGTGTGGAGTGGTATCTCATTGTGGTTTTAATTTGCATCTTTTTGATGGTTAGTGATGATGAGCATCCTTTCATATGCCTCTGGACCCTCTGTATATCCTTTTTGAAGAAGTGTCTATTCAGGTCCTTTGTCTATTTTTTAATTGGATTGTTTGTCTTCCTGGTGTTGACTCATATGAGTTCTTTATATATTTTGGAGCTCAAACCTTTGTCTGACTTATAATTGGCAAATATGTTTTCCCATATAGTTGCATCCCTTTTCACTTTGCTAATGTTTTCTTTAGCTGTGCAGAAGTTTTTTTTTTAATTGATGTGGACCAATTTGTTTATTTTATCATTTATTTCTCTTGCCCTAGGAAATATATCAGTGAAAATGTTGCTGTGTGGGATATTGGAAATTTTATTGCCCAAGTTTTCTTTTAGGACTTTCATGGTGCCACAACTTACATTTAAATCTTTTTTCCATCTAGAGTTTATTCTTGTGTATGGTATAAGTTGGTAGTCTAGTTTCACTTTTTGCATGTACTTACCCAGATATCCCAAAACCATTTATTGAAGAGGCTATTTTTACTCCATTTTATGCTTCTGCCCCCTTTGTTGAATATTAATTTACCATGAAAACTTGGGTTTATTTCTGGGCCCTCTATTCTATTCCCTGGGTCTATGGGTAGGTTCTTATGCCAGTAACAGACTGTTTTGAATACAGTAACCTTATAGTATACTTTGATATCAGGTATTGTGAACCCTCCTGCTCTGTTCTTTCTCAAGATTGCTGAGTCTAGTTGGGTTCGTTTATGGCTCCTTATACATTTTTCAAAGATTTTAAAAATTTTATTTTTAGAGAGAAGGGAGGGGAAGGAGAAAGAGAGGGAGAGAAACATCAATGTGTGGCTGCCTCTCAAGCACCCCCTACCAGGGACGTGGCCTGCAACCCAGGCATGTGCCCTGACTGGGAATCAAACCAGTGACCCTTTGATTCACAAGCCAACACTCAATCCACTGAGGCACACCAGCCAGGGCCAGATGGTCAATATTTTCTTGAGGATTTTAGCATCTATGTTCATCAGAGATATTGGCTTGTAGTTTTCTTTCTTTGTTGTGTATTTATCTGGTTTTGAAATTAGGATAATACTGGCTTCACAAAAAGCATTTGATAGGATTCCCTCGTCTTGAATATTTTTGCAATAGTTTGATAAGGATAGGAGTTAGTTCATTTTAAATGTTTGGTAAAATTCACATGTGAAGCACTCTGGTCCAGGGCTTTTGTGTGCAGGCAGTTTTTCCATTACTGCTTCAGTTTTATTAGTTGATATCACTCTATTCTGGCTTTCTCCTTCTTCTTGATTCAGTTTTGGAAGGTTGTATATTTCTAGGAATTTGTCCATTTCTCCCAGGTTATTCAGTTTAATGGCATAAAATTTTTGGTAGTAATTACTTACAATCCTTTATATTTGTGTGATGTCAGCTGTAACTTCTCTTTCATTTCTGATTTTGTTCATTTGGATCTTTTCTCTCTTTTTTTGTCATGAGTCTGGTTAAAAGCTTGTTGATTTTGTTCATCTTTTCAATGAACCAGATGCTGCATTTCTTGATCCTTTGAGTTGTTCTTTCAGTCTCTATGTAATTTAATTCTGCTCAGATGTTTTTCTAATTTACTTTATTGTTGTTCAGTTACAGTTGTCTGCATTTTCTCCCACCCCTCCCCCAAACCCCAGCCAAACTCACCTCCCTCCCTTGCTTCCACCCTCCCATTTGGTTTTGTCCTTGTGTCCTTTATAATAGTTCCTGAAACCCATCTCCCTACTGTCCCCTCACCCCTCCCCTATGGCTATTGTTACATTGTTCTTAATTTCAATGTATCTGGTTATATTTTGTTTGCTTTTTTCTTTTGTTGATCATGTTCCAGTTAAAGGTGGGATCACATGCTGTTTGTCCCTCACAGCCTGGCTTATTTCACTTAGCATAATGCTCTCCAGTTCCATCCATGCAGTTGCAAAGGGTACAAGCTCCTTCTTTCTCTCTGCTCCATAGAGTTCCATTGTGTAAATGTACCATTGTTTTTGATCCACTCATTTGTGATAAACACATAGGTTGTTTCCAGCACTTTGCCATTGTAAATTGTGCTGCTATGAACATTGGAGTGCATAGGTTCTTTTGGATTGGTGTTTCAGGGTTCTTAGGATACAATCCTAGCAGTGGAATTGCTGGGTCAAAAGGCAATTCCATTTTAGTTTTCTGAGGAAACTTCAAACTGTTCTCCACAGTGGCTGCCCCAGTCTACATTCCCAACAACGGTGCACTAGGGCTCCCTTTTCTCCACATCCTCTCCAACATTTGTTTGTTAATTTGATTATGATGGCCATTCTGACTGGTGTGAGGTGGTATCTCATTGTGGTTTTACTTTGCATCTCTCTGATGGCTAGTGATACTGAGTATCTTTTCATGTCTCTGGGCCCTCTATATGTCCTCCTTAGAGAAGTGTATGATCAAATCTTTTGCCCATTTTTTAATTGGGCTTTTTGTCTTCCTGGAGTGGAGTCCTATGAGTTCTTTGTATATTTTGGAGATCAAACCCTTGTCTGAGGTGTCATTGGCAAATATGTTTTCCCATATAGTTAGTCCTCTTTTCATTTTAATACTGTTTTCTTTAGTCATGCAAAAGCTTTTTGATTCAATGAGGTCCCATTTATTTATTCTTTCCTTTATGTCCCTTGTTTTAGGGGACATATCCTTGAAGATGTTGCTTCATGGAATGTCTGAGATTCCCTGCCTATGTTTTCCTCTAGGAATTTTATGGTGTCACAAGTTATGTTTACGTCTTTTATCCACATTGAATTGATTTTTGTGTATGGTGTAAGTTGGTGATTGAGTTTCCTTTTTCTGCCTGTCACTGTCCAGAGATCCCAGCACGGTTTGTTGAAGAGGGTACTTTTACTGCATTTTCTGCATCTTTCCCTTTGTCAAATATTAATTGACTGTAGAGACTTGGGTTTATTTCTGAGCTCTCTGTTCTGTTCCATTGGTCTATGTGCCTGTTTCTCTGCCAGTACCAGGTTGTTTAATTACAGTGGCCTTGCAATACAGTTTCATATAAGGTATTGTGATCCCTCTTGGTTTGTTCTTCCTTCTCAAAATTGCTGCAGCTATTCTGGGTCATTTATGGTTCCATGTAAATTTCTGAAATGTTTGTTCTATATCTGTGAAATATGTCATTGGTACTTTAATAGTGATTGCATTGAATCTATAAATTGCTTTGGATAGTATGGCCACTGATGATATTAATTCTTCCAATTTATGAGCATGGTACATGCTTCCATTTGTTTGTGTCTGCCTTAATTTCTTACCTCAGTGTTGCAGAGTTTTCTGACTATACAAGTACAGGTCAAGTACAGGTAAAAGTACAGGTCTTTTACCTCCTTTGTTAGGTTTATTCCTAGGTACTTTACTTTTCTTGTTGCCATATCAACTGGGATTTTTTTCCTGATTTGTGTTTCTGATGTTTCATTGTTGGTGTACAGAAATGCCTTTGATTTCTGAGTATTGACTTTGTATCCTGCTATTTTGCTAAATTCATTAGGGAGGAATGCTCCCTTTATTCACACTTTGCTGAGTGCTTTTATCATAAATGTGTGCTGTACCTTATCAAATGCTTTTTCCACATCTATTGATATGGTCATGTGACTTTTGTTTTTCATTTTGTTTATGTAGTGTATTATGTTTATTGATTTGCAAATATTGTACCATCCTTGCATCCCTGGGATGAATCCCACTTCATCATGGTATATGATGTTTTTAGTGTATTGCTGGATGCAGTTTGCCAGTATTTTGTTGAGAACTTCAGTATTTGTGTTTGTCAGTGATACTGGCCTGAAGTTTTCTTTCTTTATTATGTGTTTATATGATTTTGGAATTAGGATGATGCTGTCTTCATAAAAAGAGTTTGGGAGTCTTCCATGTTCTTGAATTATTTGAAATAATCTGTGGAAGATTGGGGTTAGCTGTCCCTTAAATGCTTTGTAAAATTATCCTGTGAAACTGTGCCAGAAGATTTTTGATTGCTGCTTCAATTCCATCAGCTATTATTGGTCTGTTCAGGCTTTCTGCTTCTTCTTCATTGAGTTTTGGAAGATTATAGTTTTCAAGAAATTTGTTCATTCCCCCTGTGTTTTCACATTTCTTGGCATATCGCTCTTTGTAGGAATTTCTTACAATCCTTTGTATTTCTGTGGTATCAGTTGTGGTCTCTCTTCTTTCATTTCTGATTGTGCTTATTTGGGTCCTCTCTCTTTGTTTCTTGATGGGCCTGCTTGAAGGCTTGTTAATTTTTTTTATCATTTCAAAGAACCTACTCCTGGGTTCATTGATCCTTAGAATTTTGCTTTTAGTCTCTATGTCATTTAATTCTGCTCTGATCTTGGTTATTTCCTTCCTTCTACTTGCTCTGGGTTGTTTTCATTGTTGTTCTTCAAGTTCTTATAGGCATAGGGTTTGGTAATTTATTGGCAATATTTCTATCTCATTTTAGGTAGACCTGTATCTCTATGAACTTCCCTCTCAGGACTGCCTCCACTGTGTCCCATAAGTTTTGGTCTGTTGTTAATTCATTTTTTTTTGTTTCCAGAAACTTTTTGATAGCTTTCCTAATCACATTCTTGACCCATTCATTATTTAATTTCATGCTATTCAATCTCCATGAGTTTGAGTGTATTGGGTTTTTTTTCCTTGAGGTTGATTTCTGGTTTCAGTCCCTCATGGTCAGAGAATATGCTTGATATGATTTCAATTTTCGTGAATTTGTTGAGGCTTGTTTTCTGTCATATCATGTGGTCTGTCTTTGAAAATGTTCCATGTGTGTTCGAAAAGAATGTGTATTTTCCTTTTTTGGGATGAAAGTCTCTATATATCAGTTAAGTCCATTTACTCTAGGGCATTATTCAATGCCACAATATCTTTGTTGATATTTTGTTTGGAAGATGTATCTATTTTTGACAGTGGGGTGTTAAAATGCCCTTCTGTAATTGTGTTGCTGTCAATATCTTTCTTAAAGTCCTCCAATAGTTTCTTTGTGTATTTGGGTGCTCCTATGTTGGGTTCATATATATTTATAATGTTTGCGTCTTCTTGATGGATTCTTCCCTTGAGCATTATGAAGTGACCTTCTGGGTCTCTTTTATGGCTATTTTTTAAGTCTATTTTTTCCGATGTGAGTATTGCTACTCTGGCTTTTTCTTCCTGTCCATTTACTTGGAATATTTGTTTCCTGCCCTTCACTTTCAGTCTTTGTTGGTCTTTTATTCTGAAGTGGGTCTCCTGTAGACAGCATATTAATGGGTCATGTTTTCTTATTCATTCTGCTCTTCTGTGTCTTTTGATTGGGGCATTTAATCCATTTATGTTTAAAGTTGATAGGTACTTCTTCATTGCATTTTTTGTATGTGTGTTCCTCTCTCTTTTACTGTATTTCTTCCTGTAATTAAAGCAAACCCTTTAGCATATCTTGCTGAGCTGGTTTTGAGGAGGTATATTTTTTGAGGCTCCTTTTGTACATGAAGCTCTTTGTTTGGCCTTCCATTTTAATTGAGAACCTTGCTGGATAGAGTAGTCTTGCTTGCAGGCTTCTGGTATTCATTACTTGGGATATTTCTTGCCATTCTTTTCTGGCTTGTAGCATTTCCATTGAGAAATCAGCTGCTAGTCTTATTGGGGCTTCGTTGTATATTATTCCTGTTTCTCCCTTGCTGTCTTTAAAATTCTCTATTTGTCTTGGAACTTTGCCATTTTAATTATGCTGTGTCTTGAAGTGGGCCTCTTTTGGTTCCTCTTGATTGTGACTCTCTGTGTTTCCTGGATTTGTGTGAATTTTTCTCTCATCAAATTAGGGAAGTTTTCCATGATTACTTTTTTAAACAGGTTTTCTATCCCTTGCTCTTCTTCTCCTTCTAGTATCTCTATTATATAGATATTATTACATTTCATGTTGTCCTGCATTTACCGTAATCCCTCTTCATTTTTTCTTAGCCTCTTTTTGTTTTCTTGGTCATTCTGGATGTTTTTTTCTACCTTGTCCTCCAGCTCGCTGATCCAATCCTCTGTTTCATTGAGCCTGCTTTTGATTTCTTCTACTGTGTTCTTCACTTCAGAAATTGTATTCTTCATTTCCTCTTGGCCCTTGTTGATAGTTTCTATTTTCTTTTTCACGCTGATATAATTTTCACTGAGTTCATTGTACTTTCCTTGTAGTTTTTGGTAATTCATTGTGAGCTCATTGAGCTTCCTGAGAACCATTGCTTTGAACTCTATCTGATAGTTGACTTGTCTTTGTTTCATTTAGCATTCTTTCTGAGGCTTCCTCCTTTTCTTTCACTTGGCAATTGTTTCTTTATCTTCCCATTCTTTGTGAGACTCTTTTTGTTAGCCTCTGCTTCTTAAATTGATCTGTTCACACTCCCTGGATTTATGTTGTGAACTTCTGTAGTAGAAGACCTGTGAGATTCAGTGGTGCTGTCTCCTTGATCTCCCGAGCTCTCTTGTATTGGGCTGTCATTTATGTTGGCTCTGTGTATGTTTTTGGGTTTTGATTTTTGTTGGGTCTTTCTTTGATGGGTCCCTCCCTCCAGCTGGTTAACTGAAGGTCACTCCATCCACCACCTCCTGAATTCTGTTGTGCAGGTGTGGGCAGGTGTGTTGAAGCTGGTTCTTCCATGTGTACATGATATTAAGGATTTTCTCTTTCTCTTGTTCAGTTGTTTGTTCTGTGTAATTTCTCCACCATTTAGTTGTATTTCCAGATAGGTCTTGGGTTCAGTGGGTGTGGCTTCCACCCCCCCCCCTTCATCTTCTTCTCTTGTTATCTGTTGGTGGTTCCTTCGTTGGTTGGTTTCCTCTTCCAGCAGGTATCCTAGTGTTCACAGCTTCCATCTACTTGTCTGTTTTTTCAATGTCCCCTACAACTTTTTGTCTCCAATCTTCTTATATTCTGGACTACTGTTGGTTGTTCACTCTGTTCCTTGGAAGATCGGATAGGTGTTTCACCCGTGTGCAGGGGGAAGTGAACTTTGGTCCCACCTATCTCACTGCCATCTTTCTATCCATTATATTAATTCTGTCACAGTGGTCAAATATTTTGTTTTGAGAAATGGCTGTCCTTATTAAAATTCAGTGTCTGAGAGACCTATGGCTATACTAACCTAATTCTGCTCTGAACTTGATTTTTTCCTTCCTTCTACTTGCTCTGGGCTTTTGTTGTTGTTGTTGTTCCTCTAGTTCTTGTAGATGTAAGGTAATGATGTTTATTTGAGATTTTTCTGTCTCTTTTATGTAGACCTGTATTGCTATGAACTTCTGTCTCAGGACTGCCTTCACTAAGTCCCGTAGGTTTTGTTTTGTTTCCTGTTAATTTTCATTAGTTTCCAGAAACTATTTGATTTCTCCCTTGATCTCATTTGTAACATATTCATTATTTAATAACATGTTATTCAGTCTCCATGTATTTGAATGTTCTTGAGTTCTTTTCCCTTGAGGTTGCATTCTACTTTCAAGTCATTGTGATCACAGAAGATGCTTGATATGATTTCAATTTTCTAGAATTTGTTGAGGCTTGTTGTGACCTACCATGATATCCATCTTTGAAAATATTCCATGTGCATTTGAAAAGAATATATATTTTGCTTTTCTGAGGTGAAGAATTCTGTATATTTCAGTTAAATGCATTTGATCTACAATGTCATACAATATTCTAACCAATTCTTTGCTTGGAAAATGTATCCATTGCTGACAATGAGGTGTTTAAATCCTCTACTATGAGTGTGTTTCTGTCAATATCTTTCTTGAAGTCCTCCAAGATTTTACTTATATAATTAGGTGCTCCTATGTTGGGAGTATATATGTTTAGAAGGGTTATATCTTCTTGACTGATGACTCCCTTAAGTAGTATGTAGTTTCTTCTTTATGTCTTTTTTGGCTTGTGTGTGGAAATCTATTTTGTCTGATAAAGTATTGCTACCACAGTTTTTTTCCATGTCCATTTGGTTGGTATATATTTTTTTGCTTCCCTTCACTTTCAGTCTGTGTATATCCTTTGTTCTGAGTTGGGTCTCTTGTATATAGCATATATGTGGGTCACATCTTTTTCTACATACAGCTACTCTATGTCTTTTGATTGGAGCATTTAATCCATTTACCTTTAAGGTTATTATCGACAGGCACTTATTCATTGCATTTTTCCCTTTGTACCTTTGTTCTATCTCTCTCTTTTTTTTCCCTTCATCTTCTTAAAGCTGTCCCTTTAGCATCTCTTGCAGTGCTTGTTTGGTGAAGATGTATTGTTTTAACCTCTTTGTATAGGGAATCCCTACAAAGGATCTCATTTAAAATGGAAGGCAAAATAAGGAGTTTCCCAGAGGAAAAAAAAAGGTTAAAACAATACATATCCACCAAACTATGGTACATTTACACAATAGAATACTATGCAGAAGAGAGAAAGAAGGAGCTCCTATCCATTGCAACAGCATGGATAGAACTGGAGAGCACTATGCTAAGTGAAATAAGCAGTGAGGGACAAATACCATATGATCTCACCTTTAACTGGAATCTAATCAAAAAATGAAAAAAGCAAGCAAAATACAACCAGAGACATTGAAATTAAGATCATTTGACAGTAACAAGCGGGGAGGTGGGAGGGGATAATGAGGAGAAGGGTTTTCAGGGACAACTATAAAAGACATATGGACACAGCCAAGGAAGGGTGGAAGCAAGGGAGGGAGGTGGGTTTGGCTTGGGTGGGGGGAGAGGAGGGGGGTAAATACAGACAATTGTAAATGAACAATAATAAAATAATTTTAAAAAATAAATGAGATCCTTGCTGGATATAGTAGTCTTGATTGCAGGGTTTTGCTTTTCATTACTTGGAATATTTATTGCCATTCCCTTCTGGCTTGTAGTGTTTCTGTGGATAAGTAAGCTGATATAGCCTTGTCAGAGCTCCCTTGCATGTTACTACCTGTTTCTCCTTTGCTGCTTTTATGATGTCTCTTTGCCTTTGAATTTTTCAATTTTAATTTTCTGTGTCTTGGACTGACTCTCTGGATTCATACTTTTTTCTAATTATTTTATTTTATTTATTTATTTTTAGAGAGAGGAAGGAAGTGAGAAAGAGAGGGACAGAAACATCAACATGTGGTTGCCTCTCGTGTGTCCCTACTGGGGATAGGGGACCTGGCCCACAACCCAGGCATGTGCCCCAGACTGTGAATCGAACCAGCAACCCTTTGTTTCACAGGTCGTCACTCAATCCACTGAACCACACCAGCCAGAGCTCTGGATTCATCTTGATTGGGACCCTCTGTGCTCCCTGAACTTGTGTGACATTTTCCCTTATCAAGTTATGGAAGATTTCTGTCATTACTTTTTCAAACATGTTTTCTATCCATTGCTCCTCTTTTTCTCCTTCTGGTATTCCTATGATACAGATATCATTATGTTTCATGTTGTCCTGAAGCTTCCTTAATCTTTCTTCATTATTTTTTTAAAGATTTCCATTGTTTATACTTAGAGAGGGCAAGGGAGGGAGATAAATATTAATGTGTAGTTGTCCCTTGCACACTTCTCACTAGGGACTTGGTCTGCAACCAAGCATGTGCCCTGAATGGGAATTGAACTGGTGTCCCTTTGGTTCGCAGGTCAGCACTCATTCTACTGAGCCACACCAGCCAGAGCTCTCTTCATTATTTTTTAGTGTTTTTTCATTTTGTTGCTCTGTCTGGGGTTTTTATCTACCTTATTTTCCAGCTCAGTGATTTGACCCTCTGCTTCCTCTAGCCTCATTTAATTCCTTCTAATGTGTTCTTCATTTCAGATATTGTATTTTTTGTTTCCTCCTGGCTCTTATGGATAGCTTCTATGTCCTTTTTATGCCAGTGTAGTCCCCAATAAATTCCTTGTAGGTTTTATAGCATTCCTTGGAGCTCTCACTGAGCTCTTTGAGCATCCTTATAAGCATTATTTTGTTAGTTTGCTTGCCTCAATTTCATTTAGCACTCTTTCTTTCTGGGGATTCCTCCTTTCCTTTCAATTGGACTTTTTTCTTTGTCTCCTTATTTTAGGTGACTCTTATTGTTTGTTTTTGTGTATTATATTGGCCTGCTTTTACTCCCTGACCTTGTGGTGTGAATCTTCTGTGGCAGGGGACCTGTGGGACTCACCAATCTGGTCTCCTTTATCTGCTGGCCTGTATGAACTTGGGATGCCTTTTATGCACTTTATGTGGGCTTTCTGGTTTTAATTTGGTTTTGGTTGTTGTTGGGTCATTCTTTGGTGGGTCCTTTCCTATGGCTTTGTGATTGAGAGTAACACCAACCACCATGTCTTGTATGCTATTGTACAGCTGCTTCTAGAACAAAATCAAACAGCCCAGGAAACAAATCCATACCTTCAAAAATAACCCCCATCCACAACCACACTATCAACAGCAAATATTAATAAATGTGAATGGAGATTAAAACTATTGTAAGAAAAACAAATATGAGATGACTAACTAAAATAAAATTTATTTTGAGAAGGTAGAGGGAGAAGAAATAATAAGAGTAGGGTATAGAAACAAGCAGATTAAAAAAAAGAAATTTACATTTTAAATATGAAAGGAGGAAAAAAGGCAAAAATGGAGTAATAAAGGGGAATGGTATTGTATGAGGTTTAAACAAGTTTTTTTTTAAATATATGCTGTGAATAAAATAGGAACCAAATTGGAGAAAAAGTTTCCACCACAGCAATACAAATGACAAATGAGCAATGATTGATATAGGTAGAATGGGATAAGAAGGAAAGAAGAAAGAAAAGCTTAAGAGATGCCCGGGGGTGGAGTGATTTTGAGAGGATAATAGGAGAATAAATATTAAGAATGAGGAATGAAAACTAGGCTAAGACAGGGAAAACTTAAAATTTGAAATGACAAAGAAAGGGCAAGAGGAATGGAAAACAGGGTAGGAGAGGGGAATGGTAAAATTTGATACTTGAAATACAAAAATATCTGGAAATAAAATTGAAGAAACTTAACAGCGACCACCAGAACAAATAACGAGTAAGATTGATAAAGGTGGAGAGAGAACTCGGGTATTTTAAGACCAGGAAAAACAATGTGAGATGGGTAATCACCAAAAAAATGGTTTTGAGAGTCTTGGGGTGGTGGCAAATAATAGGAGTGTGGAATAGAAACACGTTGTAGCAAGAAAAAAATAAAATTTAAAACAAAAATAAGAATTAGAAAGAAGAAGGTAAAATGAAGTAAGAGGGGGAGGAGAAAAATATGAGATTTGGAATAAACTAAAATTTAAAAAAATAGTGAAATAATAGGCACAAACTTGAAGGAATGGAAATTAAAGTTAAAAAGCTATGCAGGAGAGAAAACAACACAAATAATGAAGAAGACATTGATGGAATTCATCTCAATAGAATTCAGTGTTATTACTGTCTTTTTAAAAAAAATTATTTTATTTTAATTGTTGTTCAAGTACAGTTTTCTGTCTTTTACTCCCATCCCCCCACCCTCCCAGCCCTACCCACCTCCTTCACATTTCCACCCCCTCCTAGTTTTTGTCCATGTGTCCTTTATACTTGTTCCTGTAAATGTGGTGTCCGCCCTGCCTGGTTTCAGGAGCCATAACCCCCCGCCCCCGTGACTAAGGCTGAGTGAGAAATCTCCGAGAACTGGGAGGCCTAAGGACACAAAACCTATTTCCCTGAACATGGGCACTGCCTGCTCTGCTATTCCCTTCAGC
>JAPYXV010003317.1:0-12357 GCA_028533065.1 Trachops cirrhosus
CCTTTTTCTCCACAACCTCTCCAACACTTGTTGTCTGTTGTTTTATTTATGATGGCCATTCTGACTGGTGTGAAGTGGTATCTCATTGTGGTTTTAATTTTCATCTCTCTGATAGCTAGTGACATTGAGCATCTTTTCATGTGTCTCTGGATCCTGCTACTTAATTTTTTAATGAGAGAGAAATATTGATTTGATGTTCCATTTATTTGTGCATTTACTGGTTGCTTCTTATATGTGCCCTGAGAGGGGATCAAACAAGCAACTTTGGTGTATCAGGAGGATGCTCTAACCCGCTGAGCTATCCAACTATGTGGGGTACAAGCTATTTATAAGAAGTGTCTGGGAAAGGTAGAGAGTCAGAATTTAGAGACCTTGGAATCCATAAGATGTTGCAGTATCCTCTGTGGAGGGAAGAGGCCACTTCAGAATTTAAGTTTTGATGGAGGTCCCACAGTCCAGTTAGCTTCTGGGGTCACTTTTGGGCAATTCTACCCATTATGCCATCAAAGGACTGGCATTAGCAGGGTTAACAGAGGTTGTAAATAATAATTTTTTAATAGCTTCAGGCACCAAACAGAATAAAACAGCAAAGGAAATGGCAGACTTGTGACAGACTAGAAAAAGTGAGGACATTCAATGTTAAATTTTTAAACACATACATATACACACACCCTATTCTGTGAGCATTGTCTGTGACCATCATTTTGCTGGTAGCAATATAGTATAGTGAAGCTCCAAAACCAAAGAGATTATTTAGCAGACTACTCTGTTAAACTGAAAAAGATGCAGGGCTGTGACAATAAAAATTGTGGAAGAGAACACAGATGTTAGCAAGAACCTGAATAAATAAGGTCAACAGAATGTGCTGACCCATGAGATGTGGAGTGAAAGAGATAAAAGAGCCAAGGATAACTTAACTCATGGAAACCAGTGACTAAGAACATGATAGTGCCATTAACAGGAATAAGAAATGTAGAACAGGAGCTGGCTTTTGTGGGAAGTTGGCATTAATCGGAGTTTTCAATACATTGACTTGAGAAGTCAAAATGCTTAGCTAGAACACATTTTATGCATCAGGCACTCTACCACGTATTTGATATAAAATATTCATTTAATGCTTATAATTATTCTATGAAGTAGAAACTATTATTATTACCTACATTTTACAGGGGTAAAAACTAAGACTTAGAGAAATTAAGTGATTTACTAATTATATCATTCATCTAGCCAAACCCAAACAAAGTCTACTGATATCAAAGCTGATCAACCACTGAATCAACACGTAGGTTCCAACCAAAAGGCCAGATTTCCTCTGAAGGCAGGAACTGAGGCACTGAGTTATCTATCTTGTCGTGGGAGACGGCACTACAGGAAAAATGCAAATTGTTTTAAGGAAACACATAAAGATCAAGAGAAAGATTGCCATGAACAAAATATTGGGATAGCCTAATTTGAGTGGATAGTGAGAAACAGGAAGAAATAAGAATATGGAGAGGAGGGAAATCAGAAGATAGAAGTGGGTCTGAGTCACAGAAAATAAGGAAGGATGCTTCAACAAAAATTCAACTATGCAGTAGTTGTTGCCAGAGGCGGACAAGAATGGAAGGTTGTCAGAAACTGGGATAACAATGGCAAATACCTGAAAGGTGCTCATTATGTATCAGGAACTGTTTTAAGTGCTTTATACATATTAATTATGTAGTTATCACAAGTTTATTAATCCCGTTTATAGATTAGAAGCAGATACACAAAGAAGCAATGTCCAAAGTCACTCAGCTACTAAGTAGCAGAGCTGCCACATCACCAGCTGAGTCAGTGAGTCCAGTCCAAGCACAAACATCCTTCACCATCATTCTCCAATCCTCTGTCTTGGTGAAGACTCTCTCCTTGACCAAACGGTAGCTAGCCAGGCTTTTCTGCACCCTCTTCTCCACTAGGCCTCAACTAGGCCTGCAAAGACTTGAATAAAAAGATTTTTAAAAGACTTGAAGAACACTAACATGATTCTAACACCTTACTAAGGCCACATCCCCAGGAAGACCCTAGCTTCCCTTAAGGTGCCTGCCTGAGAAAACTCAAGGCCGCCTAAAGAATTTGTTGTTTGTTCTAGTGGCCACCTGAAGACAGTGCCCCTGCATCCCCATGTCTGTGTGGGGGTTGGGGTGGGGGAGGAGCTGAACTTTGAAAATCCAGTTAGCAAACCCAGACGAATTTCATACGACCAATCTTTTTCCAACTACTTGCAGTTTTTTACTTCCCTGACTCTGAGCCCCTGCTCACCCTTGGCCACCCATCCCCTCATCCTCCTTTTTAAATACCCAGTCATAAACTAAAGCTGAGTCAGTTCACACTGGACTCTTAATTGGCATAGGTGCTACTGATTAAAATCTGTCCTCACCTTTAACTGGCGTCCAGCTCTATCTCAGACAGTCTTCATAAGAATACCCTCTTGGCACCTTTAATCTCTCCCATTTATTAATTCCTTTGAGAAGGGGCATTGTAAGCTTCTGTTGAAAAGCTCAGCACTTTTTCATTTTAGCACATTAGCAGGAGCAGGAGTGGAAGTGAATTATTCTGAGGAGATCCTGCATAATTGAAACGGCTCTGGTTCCAGAGAGGGACTGACTAGGATTTGAATAACTGCACTTATCATCTTGGAGAGCCAGAGGCCTAAATCCTTCAGCCCCTATTTTCCTGAATTTGTGGCCTCTCAAACCTCCCTACCTAATAGCCCACATTCTTCTGCTTTTATTGTTTTACGGAAGAAGGCTCAGCAAGCTTGCACGGGGGAAGTGCATGTACAGAGTGGAGGAAGGCAGCCCACAGTGGTGAAGCAGGAGTCACTGCCCCTCCTGGGTGGGTCACCAGGGGTGAGTGTGCAGAGACCATAGTCTGAAACAGGTGTAAGAACAACTGAAAGCAACTCTGCCTCAGTGGTTCCCAAACTTGGCTGCAGATTGCAATCACTTGGGGATCTTTGAAAACTATGGATGCCTAGTTCCCACACCCAGATATTCTGATTAAACTAGGACAGTATGGACATCGAATTTTGAAAAGCTCCTCAGGTGCTTCTAATAGATAGCAAAGTTTGGGAACCATTGGTCTGTATCACACTTAGCTCCCTGAGCAACTACAGTATCATTTTGCAAAGGGTCATAAAACTTCAAAAATCTTATTCTTATAACTCTTAGTGATAAAAAGTATTTATTAATAGTGGCAGTAGCCCCCTTGAGTACTCCATAGGTAACAAATGTTTCACATTCATTAAGTCATGTAACAACACTGAGGAAGGTGATATTCTTCAATTTTATACGTGGGGAACCTGAGTCTCAAATGTCTTAGAAAACATGGTTCAAAATTACAAGGTAAATAAAGAATAGGGGAGGATCTCAACACAACATTCACCACAAACCAGTTGTCTCAACCACTTGACCATGCTGCTCCTACCTGGGACCCCTCATGCGAGATTCCTGAAAAGCAACTCTGACCACGTAGCCTGGAGCCCGCTTCAGGAATACTCGATCCAGCAAACACGTTTGTTCAAGTGGCATGGTGGGCTTTTCCTGTCATGCTCCTTTAAATGGCCTTCCTGACCCTGAAGTCTATCAGCCAAAGGGGTCAACAGTCAGGCTTGGTCACAGCAGGTGTCAGGGTTAAAGCCAATGACTTCCAGCTAGACCACAGTAAAGAATACAAGAAAGATAGAGAAGCAGAGAAAATCCATTCCTTCAGCAAGTCTTAGTGTATGAGAAGTAGCAGCACGCATGGAGGTAAAGGCTGTTCCTGTGGAGGACAACTGCGGCCACGTGAGCTGGCTCGGAGAGGGAGGAGTTTGGTGGTCATGGGGAGGTGTGTTGACACAGATGTTGTAATCTTCGTCCCACTCATTTTGCATGGATGTGTGAGTGATGCGTCCAGAACAGAACTTATTAATGGAATACTATAATGCATGAAAGCTAAAAATATATATTTGGGCAATGTCATCTGCTGGATGACAGACAAGGACCTATCACACATGGGAAGACTTTGCAGAAAGGGTATGTTGCAGTGTTGCCTGGGAAAACAAACTCCATCATTAGAGCTCGGGGAAGCTGGCCTGAACACTGGTCAGCTGTGTGACGTTTCCCTATCTGTAGAGTTAGGATGTGATTTACTCTCAAAATTTGTTTTTGGATTAAATAAGATAACATCATAAACATCTCATACATTTCTAAATACACAACATGAATTCAACGAATTCCAGATTCCTCACCTTCCTGCATCATCTTGCTCTTTTATCTCTGGCATAAATGTTTTCATAACATGCAACAGGTTAAGTATGCTTAAAGTTAAAAATATTACAGGTGATTAAATGTAATAGTATATGTAAAAGTGTTTTGGAAATTATAAAGTACTGAATGACTCAAAGCTATCATTATTTTAATCACTTAATTATATGTGAGTAGATCCTATCTCACAGCTCTATTACCTCCTGCTGCTGACTCTTAAATCTACATTCCTAGGACAAGTCCCTACAGGCGCCTGTTCCTCAGGGATGATCACAGATCTCCATTTTGTATTTCCAGTAACAGACTGATCCCCTTACCCCATCGTGCTTCTTCCTCTTCTTACTTCTATCGGCATTTGAAAAGATCTGTCCTCTGTATGTGAGCGAGATCTGGCTGTGAGCGAAGGTCGGGATGGTGGAGTGAGCTCAAGAAGGATGACTGTGGGTGGAATCAGAAGTCATAGTTTGAAATTTTGGAGTTGGGATAGCACATGGTAGGTGTCCTAGATTCTAGAACTTTATTGCCTTTGTTCAAATTCCTCACCTCAGACAAGCTACCTGGCTTCAATGTGCCTCGCTTGCCTCCCCCGTGAACTGCAGACAGTAAAGACTGCAGACACTAAAAACAGCAGTACCTTATAGGGTTGTGGTGATGATTAAATGAGCTAACATGGGTAAACTATTGTACGGAAATACTATGTTACCTATAACTATTACTATAACTATTACCTATAACTATTACTATAATAACTACTATAGGCTTGGTACTTGCTTCATAGCCATGGAGCCTTGTAAAAGTAGCTAAGCTTGGAGTCTATTGGGTCATCTGTGAAGTGAATGACAATGCTTGCCTGTTAGTGAATGAGATGATCAAATAAGAAAGTAAGTTTGTTCCCAAGTAGCTGGAATCATTTCCCAGGTTAGTTAGTGTCCAGGAGGATGGTGGATAGAGTCCACTTGCTGACTGAAGATAGAATATGACTCCTGCATAAGACCGCTCAGCACAGGCACCGCAGACAGACACTCTCTCACTTGCCGTCTATCTGTTTCCATTCCCCCATCATGACTGGGACTGGGATTCAGGATTAGATTTAAGGAGAAATTTAAGTAATGTGGTGCATCCCACATTCCTATAGTCCCCAGTGGGGACTTGCAGAGAACTCCCAGAATGACCAAGAACAATTTGCCCTCTATATGCTGTGAGGGTCTAGGTTAAGTTGGGAACCCCTAGGCTCAGGTGACAGTGCTGCTATAGGAGGGACCCAGTCTTTTCCTGATTCCTAAGCACCATGAGCCCCAGAGTAACTATTAATTCTATTTCTGTGTTTGATGTGGCCAATCAGGCTTCAAGGGACACTTTCCTCTCTTTCAGAACACTTGATGCATTTACCACCTGACGTCCATGGCCAATGTGAAGTACACAGACTTACAGACAGCAGCTGTTTACTTGTTAAAGCCTCTAGTATATACAGGGTTGGGTGAAAGTAGTGTTACAGTTGTGAGTACGTAAAACACAGAATTTATTCTTACATTTTTGTTAATTGTTCTATCACTTTCCATATGAACAACTATAAACCTACTTTTGCCCCACTCTGTATTTTCTTAGTCTTATGAGGTCAACGTTTCTGTCACTTTGGAATCCCCCTCTCTGTCATTGTCAGTCGTTTAATGTGTTGATACCTCTCTGATGTCTCACTTTTTTGATTTCCAAGTGTTGGGCTCACCACGTTCCATTCCTTTTCCAGCTATGACAACACTCAGTTCATCTTCCCAAAACAGGAGTTTCAGTGACTTAACCTCAGCGGTTTTCCCACTGCCTTTATGCGGAGGTGGATTTGCCACAAAGAGAACAAGGTTAACACTGAGGGCTACTCCCCAACAGCAAAGCCAGCATCACGTTTGTGTGGTGATACGCTACTGTAAACTCAGCAAAAGTGTGATATTTAACCCAAATCACTTAGGACTGCCACGTCTTGCGGCTTTGACTTCGGATCTGCATAACAGTGATTTTAGTTAAGAAGACATTCTCGTTCAGTGCAGTGGCATATATCCCTCTTGGTCCCCAATCACATTGTGCTATTTTCCTAAATTTTGTAATGTTTTTGGAATTTGTCAACCTTTAAAAATTTGTAATGTGTTGTAATTATTTCCCCACTTGAAATAAACACTCATTTTGTAGCTAATGTTGTATGAAAACTCTAATGGAAATACCCAATTATATAAGTTTCAGTTTTTAAAAAGTAGATCCACTCCTGCTTGTATTAAAAAAAAATACAACTAGTTTGACCCTCCCTTCTGGGCTGCCCATATTTTTTCCAAATTTTCCTGTCCACCAACTGCTATCACCATGGAACATCTCTTGGTTGCTCCTTTTCCTCTCAGGGTGTCATACATATTCAGGTTCAAGTCCTTGTCTGTGCCTCTGAATTCTATTTATCCTTTTGAACCCTAGCTCCATTACACGCCACGATAAAGATAACAAGCTCACAGTCATTTATTATTTTCGTATGGCAGACATCATCCATACACTGCCTTTGGCTCTCACAGCCAGCAAGGAGGAGGCAGGCAGCGTTACACTCATTCTGTAGATGAGGAAGCAGAGGCTCAGTGAGGTTATTCTGCCCATTGTCACAGAGCGTAGATGTCAAGAGCCAGCATTCGCTCTCCAGTGGGGGCAACACCATTTAGGAATAACCCCCTCACATTAGTCCAGAGTCATCTCTTAACCACAGAGCACTGATAGGGTCCACTTTGTAAACTGCCAACTATTTGTGCTAACAATGAACTATTTTGTGGACTTATTTCTAACTTCCTTCTCCTTCCTCCACCCCAACTACAATATATTAACCTAAAAATCTGGGGAGAGATCTTATTCTCCCTTTGTGTCTTTGTGAAGGCCCACTGCATGCAGACAAGTTAGTGTCTGTTACACAGAGGTGTGAATGAATTAGAAAATCAAAATAAAAGCAGCCAAAGGGTGAGCCCAATTACAATTCATAGGAGCACCGAAACTTTGAGAATAGGTGTCTTGGTTCTAACATTTTAGTAACAGGATAAAAGAAGTTAAAAATGGGCATTGGAGATGTCTTTCAATCCACAGTGTCAAGAAACACATTAAAAATCACTGTCACAGAGAAACACAACCCTCATGTGTCTTGATACCAACGGTTCACTCTGGGTGATCAGACTGGAGAGGAGTTCAGAATTTTTAGAATATAGTTGACAGATTTTTCACAGATTTTGAAATCAATTTCCATTCTTTAATGTGGAAAATGCACATTTTAAAAACCCAATTAAAATGATAATGAGAACTAACAAATACACTGCTTATCAGAAAGGATATGATTCCAGTGCAGTATGCTTTGTTATCTCCATTTTGGTACCTAATTGTCCTTAGGTTGTTTTATGGAATATTGGGAACGAGGATTGCTATCTTCAAGTTTTTGTTTTCTTTATTTCTTTCTCCCACATCCCTGCTTGCTTTATCATCAATGTATTAAATTGGATGGACTGATGAAAAGTTTTGTTTCCATATACAAGTTATAGGCATCTCCACAGAACATTCTGGGAAAATTCCTCAGAGTTCTGGCCATTGGAGAGTTATTTAATCGAAGAACCTCAGGTTTATAACAAGTGTTAGATATTATATACTACAAAACATTTTTGTCACTAATAATCATAACTGTTTAATGTGCTAAACATTATGTTAACCACACTTCATTTTCTTTTCAAAGGAAATTTAAGAGGTAAATACTATCTTCAGTCTCCCAAAGAGAAAACATAAGTTTAAGGAGTTAAATATAATAATTATTATTAACATTTATAAATGCTTGCTATATGCCAGATATTGTTCTAAGTGTTTTACATATGTTTATTTGCTTAATCTTCACACAATGCTGAAGATAGTGTTTGCCAGAAAGGTTCTATTGTTGCCACTTTTACAGAGGAGACAATTCAGGCCAGGAGAGCTTTAAGGACAAACCAAGGTCACACAGCTAGTCACTGGCAGATCCGCATTGGAAACCAGGCCACTGAGCTCCAGAAACCACCATTCTGCCCAAAATAATGCATCTATTTAGGGAGAGCTTTTGAACACTTTTCTACTCCAAAGTCCATTTTCTTAGTTACACTGTTTCAATCCCCTTTCCAATTACCCTACAAAAGGTTATTAAGCCTCAGCTGGAGCCCCTGTTATTGCTGGGGGGACTGGCTGCTTCTGGAGATAGTCCATTCTATTTTTGGACAGCTCTGTTATGAGGAAATTCTTCCTTACATTGAACTAACTTCTAACTCCCCTATTACCTGTGTGAAGGAGTGGGTTGGGAGAAAATGTGATCACATTTGAAGCTAGACAGGATGGTGAAGGCCAGAGACAAAGGGCATTGAAGGCCACATCAGCCTCCAATGCTGCTGTGAAGACTGAGCCTCTGGCAAACACCCAGCTGTTAAGACACATCTCTCACACTGCACCAGATGGCACATTCTCCAGCTTCAGTGCAGAAATTTGCATTTATCCATCTGCGCTTGACATTGTCAGTTTCTGCTCATCATTTCAGTGTAAAGATATTACTGTCCCCTGATTTTGACTTGTAGCATATTAGCTACAACCTTCAGCTTTCCACTTTCATCAAGCTATTGAGAAGCTCCTAAGAAAAATCTTACTGGACGGTGCGTAAAAATTTAAACAGAAGTTGTCAGTCACCACTAAGCTATAGCATTCTTGCCTAGTGATATAATATCAGCTATTCTCTGCTCATTTTCTCACCTTGCCCTGTTCTGAGTGCTTCAGCAGCCAAATGACTACTGGGTAGGAATAGTAAAAATCATAAAATTTAAACTGCTGCAGCCAAGGATGATGTTTAATGGTGTTACACAAGAAATAAAATGGTATTTATGTTTCTGCTTAATGGCAATGATCAAATTGAAAAGATCCTTTTTAAATACTGAAAGAAACAATTCCATGAATCTTAAAATCCAACACATTGCCACTACTTTAAGAACAACGTGGAATCAAGTGGGCAGAGCCAGTACACGAGGCCGAGGCCGAACGCGGGTGCTGACCCAGGAGGGCGGGAAGAGAGGCCATTCTTCCCTGCACATTGAATGATCCACAGCAAACACACTGGTCTTTGCAGACTCTAGTGGAGGAAAGGTCCCCCTTAGGAAGACTTGGTAAAGACTGTTACTTAAAGCCTGAACTTTAGTGGCTATGGCTGTAGAAAGGAAACGTTTCTGTAATTACAGTAACGATCATAATACAAGGAAGCCTTCATCCCAGTCACCTGGGAAGGACCCAGGGAGATGCAGCCCACAAAGGAAATTAAGTTCTGGGAAGAGAAAGGAGTAAGGGACTCTGAGCGGAACCAAAACAAAAGTCATTCCCATCAGCATTCCCAGCTGACTGGGGACCCACCAGATATCAGTAAAGAGAGAATGAAGTTTAAGAGTATGCTATAGATAACTTTCATTTTACTATATGTAATTATTCTCAAATTGCTTTTTAATAGGCTACAGATAGTTTTATTTTTAATAATCTACCTTTCTCATAAATTAGAAAGAAGCCTATTATTAAAAATTAATAATAGCTCTCCCTCTGTATCACGTCAAAGAGATATCTGATCTGAGCTACACCAAATGAAAATCCCATTTCAGACTCACATTTATGACTCTGGGCTTAGAATGGGCTGGCTGATAAGTCATTTCCTTCACAGTGTTCTCTCAGGCAGCCCACTTTTACCATACATAGGAATGTGTCCATGCAAAACTCAGTTTTGGGGCAACAGTTTTGCCTCTTTTCGTGAGACACTTGATGTTTTGAGTAAGGTATACGTTCCAGTGCTATATACCCCATGCCAAGTCACACCCTGTTTTTAAGCCTCCATATCATCATGAGAGAAATTAGTCAGTGGTCATCACAGGATAGCATGTATCCTCACTCAAAGCAATGACTTTGGTTTACTCCTTTCTGAATTCTCATTATAACTCTTTGGCATAGGTTTATTTGTTTCAAATTTATATTTGAAGAAATTGTTGTTTAAAGACTTTAAGTATCTTTTCTAAAGTCAAATAGCTAAGAGATGGTGCAGCCCATGTCTGCTTTCTACCATGTAACCATTTATACGTTTGATGCAGTTCTTAAGTTTTACTACCCATTCTCTTCCCAGTTTTTCCCCCTTTGGCACTTCCACACTGTTCTGTGGTTCTGTTTTTATGCTCTACCTTTTATGGACTGCTGTTGGCTCCCCACTTCACCTTCAAAGTTCTGTTAAAGTGCTGTGTGTTTCAGATACAGAGCCACCCCCCAGCTTCTGCTGGGCACAGGGTAAGGGTATAAAGGCGGGTCCACGTTCATTTGTCTAAATATTTTGTTTAATTTTGTTAAATATAATGTTTAATTTGTATATCAAGTTAACAAATTGTTTAATAAAATATATTTGATTCTTCTAACTTGACAAATATATCTTGATAAAGACCAGGAAGGCCATATTTGAGTACAGAATTTTCAAAACTCTTTCCCAAATGTGGTGTCAAAAGAGTTGGGTCCTGGGCCCCAGGGAGCCTCTTCTCTCCACTTCTTGCTCCATTCTGTGCTGAGAAAGACCTCTTACAATAACCACCCAAGCACGGGTGTGTGCACACTCTTAGTGTGATCCGCACTTGGGAGGTTAGACCTGGAAAAGAAGGCTGCATAGCCTTGGAAAATGGCTTGGGCTATTTGGGTAAGGACTTCTGGGATTCTAGGTGCTTGATCATGGTGTGAGAGGGGAAGGTGCTAGTTTTGAGGAGGTTTCATTGGTCTCACAGATGTCTTATCTCATGGCAAACAGCATATTGAAATTAGGCTAGAGTGGCATCTTCTTTGATGGCAATATTGCTTGAGATTTCTCCAAATCATTGCTTCTCTCCTTGAGGATCATTGAAATAATGAGGAATAGACTCCCAGCCAAGATGGAGGCGTAGGTAGACACACTGTGCCTCCTCACACAACCAAAACTAAGGACAACAAAAATTTAGAAACAAAAAACAACCAGAACAGAGAAATGAACTGTACAGAAGTCTGACACACATTCATCCAGACCAGTAAGAGGGGCAGAGTCGGAGGCCAATGGAGAGGGGCCGAGGGGTCCCAACAGGAAAAAGTGGTGGCTGGCGGATGCAGGCACGCAGGGTGCAGGCAGCAGTTGGCAGACCCCAGACGCACAGGGGCAGCTGACGGACCAGTGACAGACCCCGGGCATGGGGAGGCAACGAGCTGACCCAGTGAGGTGCTCAAGGCAGCTGGCTGTCCGCAGTCACACATTCATTCGCACGCAGATAAACCAGGCAAAAATGGGCAGCAAGACAGACCACACAACCCAGGGCCACAGCGCTGGGAAATAAAGCCTAAAGGCACTGATTGAAAACACCTGTGCAGGTGGAGGTGCCAGGACAATCTCCCAGCCTCACAGGAGAGTTCCTTAGGGAAACCCACAGGGTGCTAGAATGTACACAAGCCCATCTGCCTTGGAGCCAGCACCAGAAAGGCCCAATCTGCTTGTGGGAAGTGGCAGAGGGGACTGAAGTCCTAGAGAGAGTGGAACAAGCACCATTGTTCCCTCTCTGACCTCACCCCACATACAGCATCACAACCAGCAACTGGGTGGCCCTGCGCTGGTGAACACCTAAGGCTCCGCCCCTCAATACATAACAGGCGTGCCCAGAACCCCCCCAAAAAATGGCTCAAACAGAACAAATCAAAGCCCCACAGCCAATACTTTTAAGCGACCAAGAGATAGCCAACCTATCAGATGCACAGTTCAAAGCACTGGTGATCAGGATGCTCACAGAATTGGTTGATTTTGGTCTCAAATTAGATGAACAAATGAAGGCTACAATAAGTGAAATGAAGAAAGATGCACACAGAACCAATAGTGATGGAAAGAAAGCTGGGTCTCACATCAATGGAGTGGACCAGAAGGGGAAAAAAAACACAATCAGAAAAGGATGAAGAAAAAAGAATTCAAAAAAATGAGGAGAGGCTTAGGAACCTCCAGGACATCTTGAAATGTTCCAACGTTCGAATTATAGGGGTACCAGAAGGAGAAGAGGAA
>JAPYXV010003318.1:0-12357 GCA_028533065.1 Trachops cirrhosus
AAGGACTTATCTAAGAAAAAGAAGATAAAAAACATGTGTAGTAAAATGACAGCAAACTCACAATTATTAACAACCACACCTAAAACAAAAACAAGAAGAAACTAAGCAAACAACTAGAACAGGAACAGACACACAGAAATGAAGATCACATGGAGGGTTAGCAACAAGGAAGTGGGTGGAGGAGGGGGGGGAAGTATGAAGAATAAGTAGCATAGAGGGTAGATAGAAAATAGATGGGGAGGGCAAGAATAGAAGGGGAAATGTAGAAGCTAAAGAACTTATGACACATGGACATGAACTAAAGCGGGGGAGAGGGAGAGGGTGTTCAGGGTGGAGGGGAATGAAGGGAGGATAGTAGGACAAATGTAATAGCATTATCAATAAAATATGTTTAAAAAAAAAAAGCAAAAGAGATGTTCGTTTGTCCCAACATCATGTAAATACAATGTATATAAAGCCAAGTTGCTCTCTTTTGATAGCGGTAGTCTTGGAGTTCAGAGATGAATTATGTGTAAGGTTTTTGGCTTACAGTATTTGGTTTTAGATGTTTAGAAATAAGACATTCTAGAGTTCAGGTCCCAGCTCAGCCATTCAGTTATGCATAACTGGTCAAGTTATTAGACTATGTATTATTTTCCTTGTCCATAAAATGAAGATAATAAGAGCTATCTCACAGGGGTGTTAAGAGGATGAAATAGGTTAATTACATGTAGAATGCTTACAGCAGTAATTGGTACAGTAGTTGTTCAATAACCATTAGCTAGTATCACATATGCTAATTAAATTACTAAGTCATATTCTCCCTACCCTTGTATTACTTGAGGATCTATAAGACATTGTCCTTACAATTAGAAATGAATAAGTGCTAAAATGAAGATAATTCTATTGTTTATTCCTAAAACAAGTCATAAATACTGTGTTTCTATATATGTAAGGGGCAGTTCTAGATGTTATGGGAGGGGAAGGAGATCTAGCACACAAGAATATTATAGTGCCATGATATTGTACCATAATCACTTGAGAAAGGTTGATGTAAGTTCAGACACTTGTATGTTTAAACTCCCCAGTTGATTCTGAGATCTCTTGGTACAGTAATAAATATCACAATTTTTGCAGTCAGAAAACCTTCATTTGAGTTCCAGATCTATCAATAACTAGCTATGAGACATTCATAAACCTCAGGTTTCTTACTCTTTTAAGGTTTAAATAAGATTAATGTGGGACTAATGCTCAGTAAGGTACAATGCATGTTAAACATGGATTTTTGTGACAAATTTTAATCAGATCTAGTTCAACAACTCTCTAAAGTGGCTATTTGTGGAAATTCCACCAATTCATACAGGTAGTTAGGTGGATTTGATTAAATAACAATATATCTAGCCTTGGTTTCCTTACTTAACAAGAAGTGGCTTCCTATAGATAGTTCTCAACTTGTTAACAAGTGAAAGGTCAAGAAGAATATTTGATGAAACCTAGAATGAGCTACTCTGCTCTCTCAACTTTATAAATGGAAGTAAGATTCTGCTAAAAATGAAAATATGCCAATAAAAAGTGACATGACCTAAAATGTAGTTAAAATACTGTGCATATGCAATGATAAAAAAGAGGGATAACTATTTTCTATTAATTATTGTAAAAATATTCAATACATTTGAATGTATCAAACACTACTAAAAATACTTACCTTTGATCTATTGATTGATCAATCAATGGATATCTGGCATGGCCTCCTTTGGGCCAGGTTTGGCAAACCCCAAGTGACAAAAAAATCTCAAGAGGGACACAAAGAGCCGGAAAAAAAAAAAAAGGAGAAACCCTAATTCCAAAGGGACAGGTGAAATGTAACTGAGTAAAGGCAGATTAAGTAGCTTTTGGGGGGAAAAAAGGTAAAAAGAAAGGGTGGCACAAAAGCAGGATTATAACTGTTCATATAGAAAAATAATAATGAATAAATAATATATATACAAACATATCATATATAGCCCTGATTTTATTTATTTAAAACATTATTTTTTAGCCCTGGCTGGTGTGGCTCAGGGGATTGAGTGCCAGTTTGCAAACCAAAGGGTCACCAGTTCGATTCCCAGTCAGGGGACATACCTGGATTGCAGGCCAGGTCCCTAGTGTGGGGCACATGAGAAGCAATCACACATTGATGTTTCTCTCCCTCTCTTTCTCCCTCCCTTCCCTTCTCTCTAAAAATAACTAACATTTTTTAAAAGCAATAAAAAGCATTATTTTTAATGGGAAGTACATTTACAAGATTCAATAATGAAAACTATAAAAACATACAGAAGGAAAACTTTCAGTCCATTCCCATAAGAAAAATATCATATGTTTTCAGTCATATGTGGAATCTAATGAACGAACTGAACAAGGAAAATGAGGACAGAGTCATAATATGTAAACACACCCCCTAAGTAAACACAAATATCCTTCCAGAGGACATTTCAAGATTTCTTCTTATTATTATTACCATTATGAGTCTGTGCCATATATTAGTTACCTTCTACCATTTGTTCTTCCCATATTCCACAGGAATTGTCCCTTGCATATTTTAATCCTCTGAATTTTAGTTGGATACAGTCATCCCAACCAAAGATTTTTTTAATTTTTAATTTAATTTTTATTGTATGTTTTTACATTACCTTTTAGTGCCTTTATACCCCTCTTCCCCCAGCAATCACCACACTGTTGCCCATGTCAATGAATCTTTTTTCCTTCTTGCTCAATCCCTCCACCCCCAATCTCCCTCTCCAACTACCTGTCATCCTGCTCTCCATCTATGACTCTGTCCTCGTTTTCCTTGTTCAGTTCATTCATTAGATTCCACATATGACTGAAAAAATATGATATTTTTCTTTCCCTGACTGGCTTATTTCACTTAGCATAATGTTCTCCAGGTCCATCCATACTATTGCAAAGGGTAAAATTTTTTGCCCTCTTTTCAAGCTAGAGGTGGTCAACTAAGCTATGGACAATAAGAATGTGAGAAGTGATCTGTACTATCTCCAGGATGTGTCCTTATAGAAAGAGGGCAAATTTCATATCTCTTCTTCTTTTTCTTCCTTTTTCCATTCTCTCTGAAACATGGACATGGTGGTGAGCCATCTTAGGTTATCTAGATGAGCACAATATCCTAGGAATGGCAGAACAAGATAGAAGTAAACTGGATTATACTTGGAGACTTCGGACTACTTCTGGCCAAGATGGAGGCATAGGTAGACACACTGTGCCTCCTCGCACAACCAAAAGGACAACAAATTTAAAAACAAAAAACCCCCAGAACTGACAGAAAATCAAACTGTATGGAAGTCCAAAAACCAAGGAGTTAAAGAAGAAATACTCATTTAGACTGGTAGGAGGGGTGGAGACAGGCAGTGGGGTGGAGAGGACTCGCAACAAGGTAGTGGCTGGAGTACCAGGGAAGGCAAGGTGGCAGCTTGAGAACTGGGTGGTCCCACGTTCGTGTGTAGATAAACTGGAAAGAACAATTGGGGAGCGAGACAGACCACTCAACCCAGGGTGCCAGCACAGGGAAATAAAGCCTCAAAGGCTCTGACTGAAAACGCTTGTGGGGGTTGAGGCAACAGTGGGAGAAACTCCGAGCCTCACAGGAGAGTTCGTTAGAGAGACCCACAGGGTCCTAGAATGTACACAAACCCACTCACACAGGAATCAGCACCAGAAGGGCCCAATTTGCTTGTGGGTAGTGGGGAAAGTGACTGAAAACTGGCAGAGAGCAGAGCAAGCAGCACTGTCCTCTTGGACCCCTCTCCCACATACAGCATAACAATGAAGTGACATGGGTTGCCCCGCCCTGGTGAACACCTAAAGCTCCACCTGTTATTACTTAATAAGCCTGCCAAGACCAAAAAAAAAAAAAAAAAAAAAAAAAAGGTCCAAATGAGAGCACAGATCACAGCTCCAGAAAAAATACAACTAAGTGCCAAAAGATAGCCAACCTATCAGATGCACAGTTCAGAACACTGGTAATCAGGATGCTCACAGAACTGCTTGAATATAGTTGCAAATTAGAGGAAAAAATGAAGGCTATGAAAAGTGAAATAAAGGAAAATGTACAGGGAACCAACAGTGGCAGGAAGGAAACCAGGACTCAAATCAACAGTTTGGAGCAGAAGGAAGAAATAAACATTCAACCAGAACAGAATGAAGAAACAAGAATTCAAAAAAATGAGAAGAGGCTAAAGAACCCCTGGGACTTTAAACATTCCAACATCCCAATCATAAGGGTGCTAGAAGAAGAAGAGAACAGAAATTGAACACTTATTTGAAAAAACAATGAAGGAGAACTTTCCCAATCTGGGAAAGGAAACAGACTTTCAGGAAGCCCAGGCAGCTCAGAGAGTCCCAAAGAAGTTGGACCCAAGGAGGAACACACCAAGGCACATCAGAATTACATTAGCCAAGATTAAAGAGAAGGAGAAAACTTAAAAGCAACAAGAAAAAAGGAGACAGTTACCTACCAAAGAGTTCCCTTAAGACTATCAGCTGATTTCTCAAAAGAAATCTTGCAGGCAAGAAGGGGCTGGAAAGAAGTATTACAAGTCATGGATGGCAAGGACCTATATCCAAGATTACTCTATCCAGCAAAGCTATTATTTAGAATGGAAGGGCAGATAAATTGCTACGAAGATAAGGTCAAGTTAAAGGAGTTCATCATCACCAAGCCCTTATTATATGAAATGTTAAAGGGACTTATCTAAGAAAAAGAAGATCAAAACTACAAACCGTAAAATGACAACAAACTCACAGCTATTAACTGAACCTAAAACAAAAATAAAAACAGACTAAGCAAACCACTAGAACAGGAACAAAACCAGAGAAATAGAGATCACATGGAGGGTTATCGGCGGGGAGGGGGAGGGGAAGAGGAGGGAAAAAGGTACAGAGAATAAGTAGCATATATGGTAAGTAGAAACTAGACAGGGGGAGGTTAAGAATAGTATAGGAAATATAGAAGCCAAAGAATTTGTATGTATGACCCATGGACATGAACTAAAGGGGGGGAATGTGAGTGGGAGGGGGTGTGCAGGATGGAGGGGACTAAAGGGGGGAAGTGGGATATGTGTAATAGCATAATGAATAAATATATATTTTAAAAAATGATGGATGTAAACTGGGTCTCTATCATTTATGGAGGCAAAGAACTCCATTACAAGCATTAAAAGCCTACTTTTGAATTGCAAAAAAGTTATCATTTTTCTTAGTTTTCTATTGCTGTGTGATATTAGCACAAACTTAGTGGTTTTAAAAAGCACCCATTTTATTAGCTCACAGTTCCACAGTTCAAAAGTCTGGGCACAGTGTGACTGAGTTCTCTGCTCAAGGTCTCACAAGGCAAAAATAAAAAGTGTCAGCCAGGGTGAGTTTTCATCCTTTTCTAAACTCATGTGGTTGCAGCAGAAATCAGATTCTTGCAGCTATAGGACTAAGGGCCTCATTTCCTTGTTGGCTGTCAGCTAGGAGCTACCCTCAGCTCCTAGAGATCACCCACATACCTTGCCATATGGTCATTTCCCAAACATAATACTTCTAGAAAAACCCAGTCTCTTCTTAAGTGCTTGCCTGATTAGGTGAGGTTCATCCCAGACCATCTCTCTTTTTTAAATATCAACTGTACCATATAATATAATCCAATTATGGAACTAAAGTTCATCATATTCACAGACCCAGTAAATATGCATGGTGTGTGCAACAGGGAGCAGTGTTCTTGAGGAACATCTTAGAATTCTATCACACCATTAAAGCTTTGGCTTCAGGTTCTCCTGTGTACTTTCCTGTTGTTAAAAATTAAAATAAAAATTTATTTAAAAAATTGTGGTTAAAATATGCATAACAAAATTTGTCATTTTAACTAAAAACTCCAAGTGAACATCCAGTCTTAAACTGTATGGCTTTAATGGTGAATTTTACGGAACATTCAAAAAAGAACACCTATCCTTCTCAAACTATTTCAAAAAATTTAAGAGGAGGGAAAAACACTAAACACATTCATTTTATGTGGCCAGCATTATCCTAATCCAAAACCAGATAAAGACACTACAAAGAAAGAAAATTATGGCCAATATCCCTGATGAAGACAGATACAAAAATCCTTAATAAAGTAGTGGCAAACCAGATCCACCAGTACATTAAGAAGATCACACACAATGATCAAGTACGATCTACTGTAGGGATGAAAGGTTGGTAGAATATCTACTAAATAATTAATGTTATAAACCACCCTATGATCATATCAGCAGATGCAGGAAAAGCATTTGATAATATCCAGCACCCATTTATGATAAAAACTATCAGCAAACTGGGAACAGAGGGAACATAATTCAACATAATAAAGGCCATATATGACAAATCCTCAACTAACATTTTATTCAACAAGGAAAGACTAAAAGATTTCTCTTAAGATCAGGAACAAGGCAGGGATGTCCACTTTTTCTGCTGTTATTCAACATAGTACTTAAGTCCTATCCACAGCAAACAGATAAGAAGAAATAAAAGGCATCCAAATTGGAAAGGAAGAAGTAAAACTGTCATTATCTGCCAATTGAGATAATATAGAGAACCCTAAGTATTCCACTAAAGAACTGATAAATGAATTCAGTAGTGTAGTAGGATACAAAATAAATATTCAGATATTGGTTGCATTTTTACACACCAATAATAAATTAGAAAGGAACTAAAAAAATCCTATTTACAATTGTGTCATAAAAAATAAAATACCTAGGAATAAATTTAACCAAGGAGGTAAGAGAACTGTACTTGAATTTATATGCAACCACAAAAAAACCCTGAAAAGCTTCAGCAGTATTGGAAAGAAAAATGTGGAAGTATCACACTACTTAATATCAAACTATATACAAAGCCATAGTAATAAAAACAGCATGGTACTGACATAAAAACAGATATAGATGAATGGAACAGAATAGAGAGTCTGGAAATAAACCCATCTATAAGGTCAATTAATATTTGACAAAGGAGGCAAAAACTTACAATGGAGTAAAGATAGTCCACTCAATTAATGGTGCTGGGAAAACTGGACATATACGTGCAAAAAAAATGAAACCAGATCACTTTCATATACCATCCACAAGATTAAACTCAAAATGGATTAAAGACTTAAATTTTAGACTCAAAACCATAAAAATTTTAGAAAAAAACCTTGGATATTTTTTGAAGCAATACTTTTTCTGATATATGTCTTTGGGCAAGGAAAGGGAAAGAAAAAAAATAAACAAATGGGCCCTGGCTGGTGTGGCTCAGTTGGTTGGAGGATCATCCCATAAACTGAAGGGTTACTGGTTCCATCCCTGGTCATGGCACATACCTAGGTTTTAGGTTAAACCCCAGGTCAGGGTGCATATTGGAGGCAACCAATCAATATTTCTCACTGTCTCTCTTGGTCTCTGTCTCTCTCTCCCTCCCATCTTTACCCTCTAGAAGTGATGAAGAAATGTCCTCAAGTGAGGACATAAATATAGAAAAAAATATATATAAATTTAAAAAATATAATAAATATATCCTTGGCTAGTGTCGCTCAGTGGATTAAGTGTTGGCCTGTGAACCAAAGGGCTGCTGGTTTGATTCCCAGTCAGGGCACATGCCTGGGTTGTGGGCCAGGTCCCCAGTAAGGGTTGCATGAGAGGAAACCACACATCGATGTTTCTCTTTCTCTTTCTCTCCCCCTTCCTCCCCACCTCTAAAAATAAATAAAATCTTAAAAAAATAAATATAATTAAATAAAAGGAAAAAGGTTTTGCACAGCAAAGAAAACATCAAAAAAAAAAAAAAAAATAAGAGACAAGCTCCAAAATGGGAGAATACATTCGACAATGATACATTTGATAAGGAGTTAATATCCAAAATATATAAAGAACTCAAAATACTCAACATCAAAAAACGAAACAAAACAAACAGTTCACAGTCAAAAAGTAGACAGAGGATCTGAATGGAGTGGACATCTCCAAACAGGACATAGAAATACCAACAGGCATATGAAAAGATGATCAATGTCACTAATTGTCACAGAAATGTAAATTAAAACCACAATTAGATATCACCACACACCTGTCAGAATAGGTATTATCAATAAACCCACAAATGACAAGTGCTGGCGAGGATATAGAAAAAAGGGAATCCTGATTCATGGTTAGTAAGAATGCAGACTGGTGCAGCCACTGTGGAAAACAGTATGGAGTTTCTTCAAAAAATTAAAAATGTGTTTGCTTTATGACCCAGTGATTCTGCTTCTGGGAATTTATCTGAAGAAAACCAAAACACTGATTCAACAGATTATATATACCTGCATGTTTATTGCAGCATTATTTACAATAGCCACATTTTTGAAGCAACCCAAGTGCCAAACAAGTAGATAAAAAAGCTGTGATACACACATACAATGGACTATTACTAGTCCATAACAATGAATGAACTCTTGTATCTATCATATCATTTACAACAGCATGTATGGACCTAGAGGGTATTATGCTCAGTGAAATTAAGTCAGTCAGAGAAGGACAAATACCATACAATTTCACTTGCATGTGGAATCTAAAGAACAAATGAAATTGAAACAGAGTCATAGATACAGAGAGAGAACTGGTGGTTGTCAGAGGGGAGGAGGGTTGAGGCAATGGAGGAAAGAGGTGAAGGGATTAAAATAGGTCATTAAAAAATAGTTGCAGGGAAGTAAGTCAAACATAGGAAATACAGTAAATATTTGTGTGATAACTATGTATGGTACCAGATGAGGTACTAGAAATATTGAGTAGAATACTGTAAAATATATGACTGTGTATCCACTAATTTGTATACCTCAAACCAATACAAACTAAAATTTACAAAATTTTAAAAGAGAATATTTGTATGCTGAGATCATTTATTCAACTAATAAATATTTACAGAGTGCCCAAAGAGTGTCAGGAGTAGACTTCATTATAACTGCACATTTCTTTAATTGTTTCAGATATAAAAATGTTAAGATTTTTAAAATATTTGAAGGGTCAGAAAAAACTATGTCTACTGGGCTTACCTTGGCCTAAACAAACAATAGTGTCAATTCTAACCAAAGGCTTTCAGTAAATTTGATTCTAATAAAAATCCAATCAACATAATGTAGGGAGAAGCACAAATCTGAGAAATTAAGAACAGATAGCAATTATTTTTTCCTATAGAAAACAGATCTATTCCCACTTTCTATCCATTACCTAAAACATAACAACTATCTTGAAACAAAGATAACCTATTAACCTCTCCCTCAAGAAAACATGTTACTATTTTCATTTACTTAGATATACTTCTTACAATACTGTTTAGTACAGTATTTTCAAAAAGCAGTTTTAAAAACCAAACTGAACATAAACTACCCTAGATATGTACTTCTTACAGACTAGTTTAAAAGCTGCTTAAAATGAAGATCCTCTAACTCTTCATTGACTTTGAAGTCTCCTCATTTACTTAAAGCATTCAAATTCACTGTTCTTTCTTGCCTTTTAAATTATCTAACTTTCCATATTTTTACCTATTCCAAGTCAATCTGTTTTCTTATCCTCCTCATTCCCCAGCTCTTATGTACCTTTAAGAGGTTGGTTCTCTCCTAAAAGGGAAAAAAATATAACATAAAAGGGACAGAATTGCACCCCAAATAAATGTTTTATATTCATATTACTGCTCACACTATCCGAGAGCCAGGTAATAACAGCAGAGGTGGTGCACACAACTCCTCTCCACAATAGTGCCAGTGGTCACAGGCAATCAGGCAGCAGTGGTGGCAGAGTTCAAGACCTCAGGTCACCTTTCACCCACCCCACCGTGGAGCTTGAGACCAAGGGGACCCCCCTGACACAGTGGGGACACCCACCATCCTGGTGACACAACACCAACACTCATGACTACAGCATCAGCAGCAGCAGAAACACACTAGTGAACCTAGAGGCATAAGCAATCATAAAGAGAGCACCTGCAAGACCTCTGGCAGAGGTGGTGGAGAGTGGAAAATGCTGGCTCTCACATACAGTGAATTACCCCAGGTAAGAAAAACCAACAACCTGTAAGATAGTGTCATCTACAGGAAAACAAAAGATAGGCCTGTAATTACCAACCTGTTACACTATTAAAATAAAAGTAAACAAAACTTCATCTAAATAAGAAAGGTGTTTACAATTTTAGAGGCACTGGTAGAGAACCCAACAAGCACAATGAATAATCATAATATCACAAAACAAAAATGATAATTTTCCAGAAACGAAACTCAAAGTACCTTAAGACTTATGTACATGAGAGAGAATTCAAAATAACTGTCATGAAGAAACTCAACGGATACAAGAAAACTCAAAGGCAGTTCAATTAGTTGAAGAAATTAAAAAAAAAAACGGAAAGAGACAGAGAGGGGAGTGAGGACTGAGAAGCACTCTCACAGGGGCTGTGAGCACCCATACATAGCCCTGAGAAGAGTGTGCGCCCCAGCCTGTGCGACCAAGGGCGGCGTGGCTGGAGGGCCTGGGCCTGCGTCCGCCCCCCAACCCGGAGAGAGTGTGGTTTTGTGGAAGACCTGGAGCCAACAGCTGTGAACAAGGAAAAGTTGTGGGCACTCCACGGGATCTCCGGTGCCCAGGACAGGAATTAAGGGGAAGTGCCTGCCCCTTGGGACCCCAGAGTTCACATCCGTGAAGCGAGAAAAGGCGCAGGCGCTCCGCAGGAACCCGGAGTCCCGGGCGGTGAGCTCCAGAGAGCGTGCTTAGGAGCCCCCAGACTCTAGACCCCCGGTCCTTTGGAGAGGCACCAGACCGGCTCTGGGGAGAACGCGATAGCCCTGGGGACAGTATGCCAGAGGATCACTGAGTTCTGAACAGGAAGGGAGAAAAGTAACTCCAGTCACCCCTCAGCCTGCTGAAGCCAGGAAGACCAGAAAAACCGGTTTGGCCAGTCTGAAATTAACAAAAGGTTTTTTTGTTTGATTTGGAATTTTTTTTAAGTAACTTTTTATTTCTAAATACTAATTATTTTTATATCTCTCAATTCCTTATGGTTCTCTTTCATTCTAGTGTTGATCCTTCTCCCTTCTTTCCAAATTTATCTCTTCTTACTTCCATCTTCTTCTTTTTTCCTTTTTTTTGAACCTGCAAGTAATTGCATATTTGTATTATCATTATTTCATTATTCTTACATTTTTTATTTTAATAATACTTTGGTATTCCTCTTCTTTCTGTATAGTCTTCTTTGTTTGGTGGGTTATATTGTATCATTTGATAAATTTCCCCCGTTATCACATTCATAGTGTATTCTTAATTTACTGTCCTTCATTTGTGTTCCATTAGTACACTATTCAAGGCTCAGTACTCCCTATTCTTCTTATCTAGATCTCATACACTCTGTCATATGATTGTTGCTCTAATATTACTGTAAATAATAGCTATTCCTTACAATTGTAAATACTTCACAACACCCATCCCAGATCTTAGCGAACTTCTGTTTCCTGAACTCTATTACTGTAGTGGTTAACTCTATTCTCTCACACACTACATCCATTTACAACCCTCACTCTCACCCTACCTCATAATCTGACCTTCCACAACAGCACTGCTTTCTAGATCCAACTCACAATCCTTTCCTTCCCAACAAGAGTCTTATCTTCTTTCCATCCTTTCTAAAAACTGGATAGTGGAGTGCAAGATCACAGTTAACACTATACATAGGCAAAGGATCTCCTATCTCTTCTCTACTGGCCGCTACTGTAAATGTCATACAATATTCTCTTGCTGTCTTCAACCATTTTGCATTACCCCGCCAAATGATCACAAAAAAGAGTAGGTGGAAGCTGTGAACACCATGATACCTGAAGTAGACTGCACCACTGAATCTCACAGGTATTGTACCACAGAAGATCACACCACAAACCGAGGAACCCAAAAGAGATCAATTTAAGAAGCTGAGGCTAACAAGAAGAGTCTCACGAACAATGAGAACACAAAGAAACAATCCCCAAATTAAGGGAAAGGAGGAAGCCTCAGAAAGAATGCTAAATGAAATAGAGGCAACTCAACTATCAGACTCTGAGTTCAAAGAAATGATTATCAGAAAGCTCCACAAGCCCACAATGAGTTACCAGAAACTACAGCTAAGCTACAATGAACTCACTGAAAATTATATCAACATGAAAAAGGAAAGAGAAACTATCACCAAGGGCCAAGAGGAAATGAAGAATACAATTTCTGAACTGAAGAACACAGTAGAAGGAATCAAAAGCAGGACTGATGAAGCAGAAGATCGGATCAGCGAGCTGGAGGACAAAGTAGAAAAAAGCACCCAGAAAGAGCAAGAACAGGAAAACAGAATCAG
>JAPYXV010003319.1:0-12356 GCA_028533065.1 Trachops cirrhosus
ATTTGTTCAAAAAAGTTTTCCACTTGTTGCTCTTCCTCTTCCCCTTCTGGTACCCCTGTAATTCGGATGTTGGAACATTTCAAGATGTCCCGGAGGTTCCTAAGCCTCTCCTCATTTTTTTGAATTCTTATTTCTTCATTCTTTTCTGGTTGTATATATTTTTCTTCCTTCTGGTCCACTCCAATAATGTGAGACCCATCTTTCATTCCATCACTATTGGTTCCCTGTGCATTTTTCTTCATTTCACTTAGCATAGCCTTCATTTTTTCATCTAATTTGCGACCAAAATCAACCAATTCTCTGAGTATCCTGATCACCAGTGCTTGGAACTATGCATCTGATAGGTTGGCTATCTCTTGGTCACTTAAAAGGATGGGTTCTGGGGCTTTCAATTCTTCTGTTTGAGCCATCTTTTTGCTGGATTTTTTTTTTTTTTGGTCTTGTTGAGCTCGTGTAGTGAGGGGCAGGGCCTTAGGAGTTCACTAGGGTGGGGCACCCCAGTTGCTGGGTTGTGATGCTGTATGTGGGGGCGGGGTCTGAGAAGGAACAATGGTGCTTGCTCTGCTCTCTGTAGGACCTCAGACCCTTCCGCCGCTTTCTGAAAGTGAACCGGGCCCCTCTGGTGCCAATTGTCATGTGGGTGGGCCTGTGCACCCTGTGGGACCTTCCTTTTCAGTCAATGACCCAAAGCTCTATTTCCTGGTGCTGGGACCCTGAGTTGCGCGCAGTGCCTTGCTTCATAATGGTTGCCTTGCTGGGTCTGCAGGTCGCCACCCCCTGGCCGGGGCCCACCAGCCACCACTGCTTGTGCGCCCAGGGTCTGCCTGCTGTGGACTTGTGCGCTGCCCCGCTTGCTCAGCTCTCCATGTCCCTAGCCAGGCCCGACTCCGCCCCTCCTACCGGTCTGGATGAACATGTCTACTTTTAAATCCTTGGGTGTCTGACTTCCATGCACTTCAATTTTCTGTCAGTTCTGGTTGTTATTTTGTTTCTATATTGTTGTGGTCCCTATCTTGGTTGTGCGAGAGGCACAGTGAGTCCACCTATGCCTCCATCTTGGCCGGAAGTAGTTCTGGTTATTTTTTGCTTTTAAATTTGTTGTTGTCCTTCTTTTGGTTGTTTGAGGAGGTATATCCATTTTGGCTGGAAGTACACTTTATATTTTAAATACACTCTATATTTTAAAAGCTTCTATTATGTTTATCAACACTAGACTTTACTGACACTTATTAGTCTTAATACTATGGCAATAGATTATGGTATAGAGGATTTAAAAAAGTAGATGTCTTTTGGCCACTTCAATAAAGGAAGTTCTCTAAACTCTACCCTCAACCCCAATCTCTGAAAATTTTCAAAATAATCTATAAGGTTGTGTTTGAATGCAGATAAAACACTTTGACTGCAGAATACCATGTTTATATGTTTTTATTATATTGTAAATACTCTCATAGTATTTACAGCTTTTGTGAGAACATGGTCCACAAACAGATGTCGGCAGTTAACAGGGTGTGTACAATGGCGACACGTCTATGTTGTAACTAGGCCTAGGGCCCGGTCAGCAGTGCTGTCTGTTATCTCTCCACATGCCTGTTTGCAAGTGCTACTCAGGGCCACCCAGCTGAACCACAGAGAATTGTCTTCTCCTCTGTTTCAAGGTGGACTAAGCGTTACTTGTCTTGATCTAAACACACCTCTTAATTTTTAGACCCTGTGAGTGAAGGAACAAATTCATGCTTGCTTTAAACCAGAGGAAATGATCAGAGCAAATGGTCTGGATATTATGACTGTGAGTACTGGTGTAGTCATTGGCTTAATCAGGAAGAGAAATTGTTGCAGAAAATGTTCACATGCGGTCCTGGATTTTCTAAATTAACAAAGACTCTCATTTCCATTTTCAAAGAGTCCTGCTGGGAATCATTCCTGGTTGATGTGACATTTTTGCTGGGTTGGTAGTGGATTGGCACAAAGATGCGGGGGAAGGTGCCCATCAGTACTAGACTGGACCAGGAAACAAGGATGTGAACAGAACACCTGTGTGGGAGATATAGCTGCTTTTGGGAAGAAGCTGATCCTTATAGATTGGGTGATAAAATTTGATGAGTCAGAAATTATATTATCATGTATTCCATAAAAACATTCTAGCACTGTGTTAGTGTCCTGGTGCCAGGAATGTTATTTTACAGAGGAACCATTTACATTTCATTTTATTTTGCTTGATTGTTTCCATTGCTTTGTGGTAAAACTTATGTGGAATTTTTGAAAAAGAAGAAATTTTAATAGCAAACTTTAGAAATGATACTGAAAATTGAGTCTGTGGGAATGTGAAAATCTGTGTTTTTAATTAATTTTACTTGATGGAGTAAACAAATGATGATGTGAGAAGGCTTTGTTTTTTTTTTTTAAATCCTCACCAAGGGTATGTTCTTATTGATTTTTAGAGAGAGAGGAAAATGGGGGAAAGAGAGAGAAAGAAACATTGAACAATTGCCTCCTGTGTGCTCCCTGACCCCACAACCCAGGTAGTGACAGTAGTCATCTTGTTGGATGGCCACGTTTCACAAACTCTTCTCCAGCTGAAGGGGTGGGGGGAGTGCATGTTTTTAGACAAAGTTGGTTGTGATCATCTGTTCCCCTTGTCAGCCATGGATGTGAGTGCGTACATTGGACAAAGTTCTGGCTAATTAGAAGCAAGTGGAAGTTTATTGGAGGGTTTTTGGGAAATGTTTCCTTAATCTTAAAAAAGCAATCTCACAGTGCCTTGTCATCTTTTCTCAATTTGGATGTTGTATAAAGATGAAAACCATAGAACTGCTGCAGCCACCTGGCTGCCAGAGTGAATGAAGGACACAGTCAACCTGCTGAGGAAGGCGTGAGAGGAAGATGGGAAAAGCCTGGGGGCCCTGTCGATATCACTCTGTCCCTGACACCTTCTGCCTCTGAATCTCTCATGAGGCAAGGAGCTTGCTCAATGTTTATCCACTTAAAATTTGTTGTTGTTGTTGTTGTATCTCTGTTACTTAGAGCTAAAATCATCCTAAATGATTCAGCCTATGATTAAATTTCAGAGTAAGTTTTTTCCCATTTCTGTAAAAGATAACTAAAAAAATAACTGCCATTTGGACAAATACAGTGTTACTAGAACTCTTGTGCCATAAAATGCCTCATTTTAAAAACAAGGAACATACCCTCCTCACACACAAATACACACACACATTCTGCCATGCTTTAAATCAACTGTTTAGTGCTTTACATTTGAAAGAAGAGTTTGGAATCAATTTAAATATCTACCAACATGGAAATAGTTGAATATGATGTATAACAGACAACAGAATACAGGAAACAGTTAAAAAGAATAAGATAGATCTATATGGATTTATCTGGAAAGAGCAGCATGTATTTTAAATGAAAAAAATGGATTGAAAAAGTTTCAGAAAATTGAACAAATTGATGGTGGTGGTTACCTTTGGGAAAAGGAGCTAAATTGGGGGAAGTAAAGGGGATATTTAAAATGTTTGCTATATATTTAAGTAATATTTAAATTTTTACTAAAAAATTATTTATGTATTGCTTATATAATTAAAGCAAAAATCCACAAGTCATGTTAAAATATTTACAGCTGCTTTTAATTCTGATTATTACTTCCCATCTAATCCTTTAAACAAAAAATATGTCTATAACTTGCTTTCTTTTATTACTATTCTGAACAATATAGCATTTACCTTTCCCTCCCCCAACCTTCCCCTGACACACACCCATTAGGCCCACGTTTTGCAGGACTATTTTTATCGTGTGTAGTCTAGGAAGAGTGAGAGTTCACAGAAGTCAGATTCCTATCATGGTCTTTAATCTGAGGGACTAAATCCCTGGTTCAGCCAGTAGTACATGATGCTTTTCTGTGAGTGATACAAGGTGGAAAGAATATTTTGGGGTCAGGCTGCTCACCAAGGGGGCTCAAGGACCAGAGTTCCCTGTGGTAGGGTGTGGAATCTCCGTGGCTCATGCTATACAATAACCAGGCCTCTTTGGGTTTCTGCCTTCTCTCCATTGGAGCCCCCAACGTCCTTTCCATCTTTTTGCTTAGATAGCTGAATTTACTTGCATGCAGCTAAGAACTGACTGATACAACTAATATCAACTACAACAGACATGTCTCTTTTTATACATGAGATGATCAATAATCTCTAGGAACATCTTATGGGAAAAGACTACTCTTGGAACATAAATGTCCACAACAGAGTTTTAATTTGTGATTCACACAGCAGCAAGGCAGCTCTGGGACTTTCTCTATTTAATCGTAGTGACGATGATGCATTGTTCTTTTGCATCCCTCAGGCTGCTTTCAGTTTTGATTACATGGAGAAAGAACAGAAGTTCCATAATGAATCAAGATGTCTTTCACCTGCAGTTTGACTTTTTTAAAAAAATCTATTTGTAACTTCTTTATGGTTGTAAATTGTGGGACTACAGAATGATTGTCATTGCATTATTTCCTGAAAAGAACTCAGTAATTATCTAGGAAGATAATCTCATCATATAGGTAAGAAACCAAAACTTACCCAAAATCATAGCTATCTAAAGGCAGAAATGGGCTTAGAATTCAAGTCTTCTGAATCCCAGTCCAAAGATCTTCTTCTAGATGCCACTCTCCAAAGATTTCGTGATAAAACAAAGAAAGAAAGATGGAGTTTAAAAACCACTTTGCTTTGAAAAGAATAATAAGCATATTTATAGCAAATGCTTTTCAGACTATATCTAAATAATAACCCACCCAGCATTTGCTTCACTTACCACTTACATTGTTTGCTTAACAAGTTTTAGGAAACTTTGCTTTTGATAAGAAATGTGGAAAATAAAACATATTTTAGATGTTTCTTTTTTCCCTCTTTCTCCTTAACCTTATATGTCAAATATATTCTTTTCCCTGGGGTAATCAAGGTATAAATAAGCAGAAAACCCATCTTTGATAGTTCACTTTCCTTTCAAAAAGTGTGACTGTTTTCTGAGGTCCAACTAACTTTACACAGTTTTTACTGCTCTGTGTAAAGTCTCCATATTTCCAGGCTTTGCTATTTCATATGATCTTTCTTTTATGCGAGTTTTATGAATCCTGAATGAGTCTGTCCTCGCAGAGAGGGTTCAACTAATGAGTTTTACAATGATGGTTTTACTTTCATTCAACAAATGGGCACTGAGCATCTATAATGTGCTCTGGGTTAAGATGGAGAATTAGTGACAAAGGATAAGAAAGAACAATGCCTGCCCTTAGGGAACTCACTCTGCTGAGAACAATCTGCATTTTAAAGTGACAGGTGATAAGAAATGATGCACAACAAAAGTAGGACATCATAATTCTTTAAAAATCCATTCTTATATCCCTAAGAACCCATATTAAAGAACTCTGTTAGGAAGTTCTTACTTGATTTTGCTTTGGGCAGTCTACCTATGGTTCTACAGTGATCTGAATTTCACTGGTAATTAAGATAAAACATATTTCTTCCTATGAATAATAATGAAATTATTCCTAATACTACAAGTGGCCATTTAATTTCTATTTTTTCCCGAGATAAAGGAAGTACATGTTTTCAGCAAACGTAGGTAAGAAAATGCTTGAACAGATTGGTGTGAGTCAAATGGCGGCAAATAGGGCTGGTAGGCTATACGCTTAAAATCCTCTTTGACTTGGCAGTGATGGTGGCAGGCTCCATGTTTGTGATTGATATGCAGATACATTTATTCATTCAGCTCATCTTTGAATATACTTTTGTGTCAGATGCTATTCTAGATACCTGAGATACATCAAGATGAAGATGCCTATAATTGTGGAACTATATTTTTGCATTTATTACTTAAGACACTTAAAATTATTCTCTATATACATTCAAGATAAAAATACCACATTAGTACAATGTGCAAGGCCCTGCCAATTTCTTCACTTCTTAGTGCTCTTACTCTCTTATTCTGAGCTTCATCCGTACAGAGATAATTCCAAATTCTAAAAGCAAACAGGTTATGTCCAAACATCATATTTCTGTGCATACTCTCCCCTCTGCCACAATGATCTTCTCAAACTTCTAACCCATACTCAACCTTCAGGCATCAGCTAGCTCAAATGTCATTTCCTCCAGAAGTTTCTCCTCACTTCCAGAACAAGTCTAGGTATCTCTTTGGTGTTTCCTTAACACCCTGAGATTATTATCACCACACTCTATGAAAACCGCCTCCTTATCTCTTTGTCTTTCCCTCTAGACCAGAGAGTCCTTAAAATCAGGGGTTGTGTCTTGTATACTATCACATCCCAAGTGTGCCCGACACCTCAATATTTGTTTAAAATTGACAACACATGAGGAGCCAGTGAGAGAGGTTACCAGTGAATTACACCAGCCAGAGGATTTTCTTAAACAATTCAGTCAGTTAACTCTCTACTGCCTGAATTAAGTATCAAATCTCTATCACAAATTTCTAATCAATACATCAAATACATTGTGAATCACAATTATATGCCCAGCTAGAGTTAGATACTGTTGTGTCTTCAGGGAAACCAGCCTCGAGTTGAAGAGAGAAAATTAATATAATTAGGGAGCAAGCTTGAAAGCAAAACAATTAGAAAAAAAGCAATACAGGGTATGTCTGGAAGTACCTAATTATGTGTGGCAGATTGAGCTCATTGTTGGCACTCAGAGGAAGCAGAGACCATGGAAACGGGCACACTCTAGAAGCTCTTCAGGTGCATCACTTCATCTCAACATCACAGATACCCTCTTTGTGGTAGGTATTGTTGCTGCTATTGTACAGAAGATGAAACTAACATGGAGAGATTAAGGATCTTGTTCGAGATCACACAACTTGTAAATAGTGGCACCGAGATTCAAGCCCTGACTCATCCAACTCCAACCTCATGTTTCCTTTTGAATGTTTAATCAGAGATGAGGTCATCCAGCTTTTGGATTGTAGCACTAGTCTAAGCACCCATACTTCTGCACATGTTAGAGTAACTGGTGCCAGACTTCACAAAAACAAAACAAAGCAAGAGAACCAGAAGAATATATAAAAGAATTGTTTGTAAAACATTGGACAACAGGCAATGGGGACTGTGATCGCTGAGAGAAGGGAACAAATGAAGTGAACCTTACATTTTCCTTAGCTTTCTGCCTGGAGGCATTTCTGGATCACAGTAGAGGGAGGGGACCCAACCAAAACACAGTGGTTTCACTGGGTGGAGGAGAAAAAGATCGAGGAGTTGAGGGAAGCTGAGCTGGCTGGTATTTGTACAGAAAAGAGCAGAGAAACACTGCAGAAATGTGTATAGGAATCATTTCAATCCTGTTACTGAATACTCACCACAAATGATGCCAGGAAAAGGACAAATGGGACGTTTTCAGTGGAAGCAATTCTCATAGTTTATGCCAGGCTGGACGACATTTGGGCTACAACCAGCCAGACGAGAGTCCGCAATGAACACTTGGGACATTCATTAGAAACCCAAGAAGGCTCTTGTCTCAGTGGTAAGTCTAAACTAGATCCAGCCTAAAAGTATTTAAAAAACAAAACAAAACAAAAACCCTCATAATAAACTGATTCACAAATAACTAAACTACCTGTCAGAAACATGTTCAACAATTTTTAAGAAAGTAAACAAAACCTGGCACTCAACAACATAAAATTCAAAATGCCAGCATATACTTAAAAATGTAATAAATGTAACAAAAAAAAAATGTGACCTGTTACCAGGAGAAAAAAGTGAGCTATGTCAAGCAGACACAGATATAATACAGAAGTAAAATTAGAATGCTAAGACTTTAAAAAATATATGGGTTTTAAAGGAAAATATGAACGTAATGCGAAAGAAATGGAAAAAGACCCAAATGAAAATTGTACATCTGAAAAATACAGTGTCGTAAATGACAAATTCACTGATGGTATTAAAAGATGGGAACACTGCAGGGGAAAAAAGTAAGATCATTGATCTCGATGACATAGCAATATATATTATATATTATCCAAAGTATATATATGATATATTACCCAATACATATTATGCATTGTCTAAATATATATTATATGTTACCCAGAGAACAAAATGTATGAAAAAAGTGAATTGAGCCTTAGTGACTTTGAGAACAATATAAAGCAGTCTAAAATATGAGTTGATGGAATCCCAGGAGAGGAGAGGAACATTAAAATGTTTGAATAAACAAAGGCTTAAAATTTTCAAATTTGATGAAAATTATAAATTGACAGACTCAATAAGCTCAATGAACTGCAAGGAGAATAACACAAAGAGAATTGTACTAAACTATACCAAAATCAAACTGATGAAAATCAGTGATGAAGGTAAAATCCTTAAAGGATATGGAAGAAAAAACCCACATTACATATAGAAAAATGATAAATTTCTCTAGACTTCATGTAAGAAATAATGTAAGCCATAGGATACTAAAAAAAATCTTCAAAGTTTTGAAAGTAAATATTATTCAATCTGGAATTCTATATCCAGCAAAAAAGATCCTTGATAAAAAATAAGGGTGAAGTAAAGACGTCTTCATGACCAGGGAGACCCGCGTCAGGAGGCTCTCTGCCTCTCCTCCAAGCCTCTGCAGAGGCTCTCTGCCTCTGGTTCTCGTCTTGCTCACAAGAGAAGAACTCAGTGGAGACAATATGTACGGTGGAAATGAGATAGCAAGTTTGTTTATGAAACACACATGAGCACAAAGGTGTAAGTAGGCACCTGGATAGTCTGAGTGCCTCACGTACAGAGGAAATAAAGTTGTTAGTAAGTTTCTTACTAAATTTGTACTATACACTGAGCACCTGGCTATAAGGTGGTACCCAGCTAATCTGAGTGCCCCAACTATCGGGGTTCAGGGGTTACATACTTTAGTCAGCTTCTAGGTACCCCTCCTTCTTCCCCTTCTAGACCTTGGGATTAATGTATAGCTACAAGGCTTTCTTTCTCAGCTAGTAAAGGCTTTTTTTTTTGTTTCAGAAATTGCTGTAGAAGCTCCCTTTCCCAGTACACAGAGTTTAAGGACTCCCGTCTTCCTGCTCTATCTTTGCTTGTGATGTTTGGGATGCCCAGCAATCTTATTGCAGCAGGCTCAGGACTGCTGAATCAATGGGTGAGACGTGTTTCTGTCTGCCCCTCTGCCTTAGTTTACTACCTATACTATACCTAACATTCAGACAGACAAAAGTTAAAAGGCTCCAACAGACCTGTTTGAAAAGAAAGGTAAAAAGATTTCTTAAACTGTGCATGAAGAGAAGTGATTATAACGATTGATCATGGAATATACATCAAGTAAGGGAAGGAATGAAGATATCGAAGCGACAGGGTGAAGGTGTATTGTCGGTAGAGTTGCTGTCTAGATGGTATCATGGGTATGTTGAATCTGAGCTTTTAGAGAGAATTGGGCAAAAAAATAGGATTATCAAAAATAGAATGCATGAAATGAAGAATATTGAATGATTTATAGTCATTGGTAATGATGAAGTTGATAGTGAGGACCATAGGAATGAAATTTCCATTAAAAATGGATGCTTGCAGAAATAATACATGACAGAAATATATCCACAGACATGCAGTTTTATCCACCATGACAGAAAAGAGGAGCCCACACCTTTTATTACCTGCACGAATCTGATTATTCCTGTTCTTCTTTTGTGCTTAGCTTTTTATTATTCATGCCATTATATTTAGCAGTAGTTCATTTTTTCATTGACTTTATTGGGGTGACATTGTTAATAAAATTATATGGGTTTCAGGTGCTGACTATTCTTACAGTACTTCTTTCTGGTCACAATCTCCTACCTAACTTCTACTGCTGGTTCAGCTCAGGGCAGTGGGGGCCACCTTCTGGTTCTGACTTTATTGTAACTATTTTCTAGTGATTGATGGGTTTGACAAACAACATAAAAGCAGAATTCTATATAATTTCACCAAATTAAACATTATTAAAATTTAAAAACTGTCAGAGAGAGGTGAAGATGGTGATGGGAGCAGCCTGTGAAAGTGCTTTGGGGGAAATGGCAGTTCCAATCAGACCCGCAGGTCGTCACCCCCGCAAGACCCTGGCCGACCATTTGAACACTGTGTCACTGGGACATGTGTGCCATTTCGACTAAGTGGCCCTGAGTAACTCCTCTTCGAAGGCAGGTCACTGTGAGTTTTTGTCTGAGAAATTGATGGGTTGTTAACACTGGCTGAAACAGACAAATGCTGCCATCATGCACAGCTCTCTTCAGTGTTTATAAAACCTCCCACTTTCAGAATAATTTTCCATGGACTTCCCCAAGATTCATGTATATTTTTTCTCTAAGTTGAATAACAGCATATTGCAGGAAGAAAAAAGAAGTCTGTGCTAGGATGAGGAGAGAGAAAAATGAATCTGTTTGAGAACTTAAGAATAGATTTCAAATTAATTCAGCTAATCCATTTTCAAAGAATTATAATTCTAATCCTTCTGAAAAAAGATTTTTTATCCACCAAGGGATACACCATGTGTAAACAATGAAATGACAGGTGGGTCTCTTTCAGTAGCCCACAGGTAGTTCTCTTTAATGTGACCACTCTAAATTTAACCTTTTGTAGATTGCTGAAGATTAACTTCCTTGATGAATTCTTCTATGACTGGTTCAGTTTCTGTGGTCTCTCTTTCCTCTGAGTGCCAACAAGACGCATAACCTGCCATGCTTAGTTAGGCATGTCTAGACTTATCCTGTTTTGCTTTTTTCTTAATTATTTTCTTTTCAAGCTTGCTCTCTAGTTATATTAATTTTTTTCTCTCCAACTTGAGGCTGGTCTCCTTAAAGACACAACAGCATATAACTCTAGCTGGGCATATGACTGTGATTCATAATGTATTTGATGCATTGATGAGAAACTTGTGACAGAGATTTAACACTTGATTGAGTTAGTAGAGAGTTAACCAACTGAATTCTTTGAGAAATCCTCTGGCTGGTGTAATTGGCTGATAGCCTCTCTCACTGGTTCTTCAGGTGTTGTCAATTTTAAACAAATATTGAGGTGTCAGGCACCATGTGAGACACTTGGGATGTGATAGTGAACGAAACACAACCCCCAATCTGAAGGACTCTCTGGTCTGGAGGGAAAGACAAACAGATAAAGAGGAATAGAGAGTGGTGATGTTAAGCACAGGTGTTAAGAGAACATTGAACAGACACCTAGACCTGTTCTGGAAGTGAGGAGAAGCTTCTGGAGGAAATGACATTTGAGCTAGCTGATGCCTGAAGGTTGAGTAGGGGTTAGAAGTTTGAGAAGATCATTGCAGCAGAGGGGATAGTATGCACAGAAATATGAAGTTTGGGCAGAATTTGTTTGTTGTTTGTTTGTTTGCAGTATATGGAATTAGCTCTGCATGGATGAAACTTAGAGTGAGAGATAAGTGTGTCAAGAGCTGGAGAGGACTTTCGGCCAAGATGGAGGCATAGGTAGACGCACTGTGCCTCCTCGCACAACCAAGATAGGGACAACAACAATACAGAAACAAAATAACAACCAGAACTGACAGAAAATTGAACTGTATGGAAGTCGGACACCCAAGGAGTTAAAATTAGACATGTTCATCCAGACTGGTAGGAGGGGCAGAGTCAGGCCGGGCGAGGGACTCTGAGCAGAGAGCAAAGCAACTGGGGCAGCACGCAAGTCGGTAGCAGGCAGACCCTGGGCCACAAGCAGTGGTGGCTGGTGGGCTCCGGCCAGTGGGTGGTGACCAGCAGACCCAGCGAGGTGGCCATTGTGAAGCAAGGCACTGCGTGCAACTCAGGGTCCCAGCACCGGAAAATAGAGCTTTGGGGCACTGACTGAAAAGGAAGGTCCCACAGGGTGCACAGGCCCACCCACATGGGAATTGGCACCAGAGGGGCCCAGTTGGCTTGCAGGAAGTGGCAGAAGGATCTGAGGTCCAATGGAGAGCAGAGCAAGCACCATTGTTCCTTCCCGGACCCTGCCCCCACATATAGCGTCACAACCCAGCAACTGGGGTGCCCCGCCCTGGTGAACACCTAAGGCCCTGCCTCTCACTACAGGTGTTCGACCAGACCAAAAAAAAAAAAAAAATCCAGCAAAAAGATGGCTCAAACAGAAGAAGAATTGAAAGCCCCAGAACCCATCCTTTTAAGTGACCAAGAGATAGCCAACCTATCAGATGCACAGTTCAAAGCACTGGTGATCAGGATACTCACAGAATTGGTTGATTTTGGTCGCAAATTAGATGAAAAAATGAAGGCTATGCTAAGTGAAATGAAGAAAAATGCACAGGGAACCAATAGTGATGGAATGAAAGATGGGTCTCACATCAATGGAGTGGACCAGAAGGAAGAAAAAATATATACAACCAGAA
>JAPYXV010000332.1:407-10632 GCA_028533065.1 Trachops cirrhosus
ACTAATTGAGCTTGAGGAATTAATGGCATGTTTCTTTCTTCCCTATCATTACTACAGAGGAGGAATTTAAGACTTCGGCCCTTTACAATGGGGCAATAATCAACTTAACCTACATTGCCATGGTTACTCTTGGTCAACTTGGAAAAAATATCCTGAAGTCACAATCAGTGCCACCAAACAATATCACTAACAGAACTAACATTTTTCCTGCTGCTTATTTTTCTTTCTGAGTGAAATTCTTGCACCTAGTAAGCATTAAATAGCTATTGAATGGTACAGACAACTAAGAAAACCAATTCAGTGAATTAAAGTGATATATTTACTTATGTATAGAGCCTTGAATCTGTAGAGGAATTCAGAGATCATTTAGTCTCAATTTTCTCATTTTAAAAATGGGGGAAATGATACACAAGGGTAGAAAAGGACTGTTTAAGGTCATACAAAGAGTAAGTGTGCAGAATATATAAACATGATTTTTCCTCATATAACAAAATGAGGTTTAGATTTTATTTTATTTTCCAGAAAACCTAAGGAAATACATGGAAAAAAGCAAAGATTTTCATTATTCCTAATTTTGTTGATCATCTCTGGGAAATATGACAGTGATCTCTAGGAGCTATATGCTGAAGTTTAGAGAGAGAATGGAAGTCATATCTAAGGAACTGCAAATATTGGCCTATGTGAATCTAATCAGCTTGGCTATGTTATTGATAGAAACAGATTAAAGTTGTACATAGAATATACTATACTAACAACAATGTAAGTCCTTTGGGGACAGATACTGAGTCATCCATTCAATATAAATGTGTCATATGAATAGGAATAAGATACAGTTCTTGCTTTCAAGGAGCATTTTGTACCCCTCACCACATTGAATATAGTAAGTGTCCTGGCTTATTGATTGATTTAGTATTCCTCTATTCCTTGTTCCCAAACAATTGCTGTGGTTTGCAATTTGATGGGATTGTACTGCAGATTTTGACCTTTGTCCACCCATAAGATATATGCCACTGATCATATATTCATACAGTTTACACAGTTCTCCTTTGTGTGCTAAGACAAGAGAGAATGTTAGCAACCCCCAGGATAAGGACACAAGTGATTCTAGTGGCCCTTTCAACCAAATGGTTTCAAGGTAATGGTTTCCGAAAGTAAATTCAGGAGGCAAAGCAGTACACCTCTCTGTATTTCAGTATCCCCATAGTGGACTGTGGTAAGAACAGTAATTTTCAAAATTTGTTAAAGAAGCAGAACCTTTTGTTTTTGAAACAAAATTGTGTATTAAAAAGCTCAGTGGGTATATAAAACAGATCACAGCAGAAATGTTCTCTATGAATCAGAAATGTGGGGCTTGGGTTCTCACTAGCTAGGCTTACTCTTTCCTCCTCTCCATTTTACCAATGAAGAAAGACAATTACAGAGAAGTAAAAAATGAAGTTGCCCTAAAATTCATTGTTAATAAATGATACAGCCAAGACTGGATTCTAAGTCTCTTTCTACTCTACCATATTTACTCAAGAGTATTGAATTTACTAGGGATCTATGCTGTCATACATTCATTGGAAAGTAAAAAAGCAAAAGTTAAAGATAGAAAATCTTCCTTAGAGGAGTTAACAATCACAGCATGGAAATGAAACAAAATTGTATTTATTCAGAGAATATTTTCTGAACATTTGTTACTTTTAATGCACTAGGAATTTAAAGGCTAATAAGACCATAGGCCCTTAAGAAGTTCACAGGACTAATAGAGTGTGTTGTAGGCTAAATAACAGCCCCCAAAGATATCCAGATCCTAATTCTTGAAACCTGTGAATCATACCTTATATAGTAAAAGGAGATTTGTCCAATGTCATTAAATTAAAGATTTCAAAATGGAGAGATTATCCTGGATAATCTAGATGAGATCTACATGTAATTACAAATGCCCTCATAAGGGGGAGGCAGAGGCAGATTCCACTACACAAGAGAGAAGACTATGTGGCAACCTCAGCAGAGAGATATCTGAAGTTGCTAAGGCTTTGAACATGGAAGAAAGGGTCATGAAGCAATGAATGCAAGGAATTCAGAAGACCTATAGAAGTTGGAGAAACTAAAGAAATAGATTCTCTCCTACAGCTTTCAGAGAGAGCTTGGACCTGCTGACACCTTGGTTTCAGGCAGTGAAGCTGATGTTAGACTTCTGCCCTCCAGAATGTACAGTTCAGAGAATACATTTGTGCTGTCTTAAACCCTCAAGTTTGTGGTAATTTGTTATAGCAGCAATAGAGAATTATTACAGGGAAATACATAACAAGATAACAAAGTGAAGTGTGAATGTTTGCTTTGTCAGCACATACACTAAACCTGAAATGATAAAGAAAAGAGTAGCATGAAACAGAAACATGGCATGTTTCATAGTGGGGAGAGGATAACAGTTCAATAGTTTGTTCTAGATAAATTGGCTATACCCATATGACAATCAAGTAAATGTGGATTTCTATTTCACACTACAAAAGTCAGCTCTAGGTGGCTTAAAAGTTAAATGTGATAAACAAAACTTTTGTTAAGAAAAAAAATCTTGAAAGTATCTTTATGACTTTAGAGTAGAAAAGTAGTTCTTTAAGAAGACAAAGAAAACATACATTATAAAAGGAACAACGTGATAAATAGAATCACTGTAATTTAAAATTTTCATACAAAAATATTTTTAAGTAAAAAGATACACCACACATTGGGAGAAAATATTTGCAATGCACATGAGCAAAAACAAAAGGATTAGTATCCAGACTATGTAAAGAACTCCTATAAATCAGTAAGAAAAAGGTCACTCCAATAGACAGGATAAAGGTGTGATTTTAACTTATGATGTGGTGACTCTGTAATTGGGTACAGAGCATGGATCCCCAGACAATAGGGAGAACCCAATCCTGAAGGCAGGATTGTAGTGGGAGAGCAAGGGAAAATGGAAATCACAGCATTTAAGATACTTTTTATAACAAAGACAAATTAACAGCCAGGCCTTCCTGAAGGGGAGAAGGCTGCTGCCCAGGGTGAATTGCATACTGACAGTGAGAACATGCAGTGACTCATAATATAGGTGGGGTGAGGTGAGGGGCTGGATATCCTAACCAGATACCTGTGCATCGCTGGGAACTCTTGCCCTGACTAAAGATAGCAGCCAAAAAAGTGTTAAAGACACTGGGGAAATCGCAAAAATGGCAGACACTAACACACCATAGGAAGGTCTGGATATGAGGTCACATAGGAAGTTCTAAGCTGAGCATTTAAATTAGGGCAGGCCGAAGGTCAGGAAGAGAGCAATGACGTCAGAGGAGGTCTGCAGAAGAGGTCTGCAGAGAGGTTTGCAGAGGAGTCAGCCACGAGGTCTGTCTGCCTGGAAGTCTGCCTGAACAAGATGGTGGCAGAGCTGATGGAGTTGCAGGGACCCACCAGGCCAAGCACACAGGCATGTGAGAGATGCTTGGAGCTGAACTGTGACCAGGAATGCCGAGTTTCAGACTTCTGCTTCTCTGAAGTACATACGAAGAAGGCACTCTTTTTGTATGGGGGCTCTTGGTACAGGGCTTTAGAGCCAGGTACAAGTTCTCTCCCTGTGGGCTTTTGGCATTTTGGACATTCTGGGCCTCTGGCTCTGCTTCACACATGGATGGGAGCACTCATTGGACCAGGGGATGTGGGGCCCACCAGCGAGTTAGACTCTATATGGCCAAGAACCCACTCCTGGAGGCAGGATCCCACACAGGGACTCATGCCTCCCTGGGCTCCAGCATTGGAGGCACCATGATCCACTGTAGCATGGCACACAGTTTCTTGAACTGCTACATGGAGACTGAGAGCAGCACACCCCAAATCCTGAAGGAGAGAGCTGCTGTGAGAGGATGGTGACTCTGAAACCCACAAGTTCACATTCCAGAGAGGATGGAGACATGTTTGTGCAGCTGGCTTAAGAACAGATAAGGAGATGGGGAAATTTCTGAGCATGGGTTTTGCTTATAGCCTGGTGGGGAGCAGGGGAAGTGCTAGGTCTCATGGAAGAGGAGGGCTGTGAGCAGGAGTGCTTTCAGTCCCCCCACCCCAAGGTTGGAACCCTATTAATAAAAACCTGTTTCCTTCAACATTAATTGTTGAATCATGTAGATTCAAGACACCAAGTGGATCAACACCAGTTTGCATGGTTACAACTCCACATAGAGGGAAGAGAAGGAAGACAAAGTCTGCCTTCCATTCAGTTTCCTTCTGATGCTCCCCATGTGTAACCAAATAGAAGTCAAAGGCAAGGAAATCCTTTGCTATCCTGAATACTGTTAAACATCATGGACCACATAGCAGGATAGGAAAGAATGAAGTGTAGATCTGGAGTTACACAAGACCCACAAGATTTTAAAACCCTAACCACACTATGTGTTGGAAAGTATGTAGACCAAATGCAAATCCCATACAATTATGTTGGGACTCCAATTGCTTTGGAGAACAATTTGTTAATATTTATTAAATCTTAGCTCATACATACTTTATGACCCAACAATTCCACTTCTATGTATATGTTCTACAGAAATATATAATACATGTGGAGCAAAAGACAAGTATAAAAAAGTTCATAGAATAATTAAATGGAAATATTTGTTGAAAAAATAATCCATCAGTTAGAAGGATTGGTAACTACATTATAGTATACTCAAGGATCCAACATGGAAGAATCTCACAAACAACATTGAGTGAAAGTGTGTATCACAGAAGGATACTTCCACAATAATTCCATATAAGGTTTATGAAATATAGCAAATAATGCTATATGGTATATAGTTCTACATGTATGTGTAGTTAATTGATATAGAATTACATGGTATAACAGACATTAATTCAGGGTTAGGGAAGAGGGGGCCCAGGAGGCTTCAATATACTGATGATATTATTCTTAACTTGGTGGTGAGTAAATAAGTGATCAAAATGTCATTTTATTCAAACATTATATATATACACACACATATATAATGATTTTTAAAACATGAAGTGTAATAGGTTCTAAAAAAGAGGTATGCTCAAGGGCCTCTGGGAGTGCAGACAAGGATCCCATATCCTACACCTGGTAAAGATGGTCAGGGAAGGACAGCAAGATGAGCTAGAGTTAATCAAATGGTTTAGATTATCATAAAACCTCTGGGAGGTCAGTGTAGGAAGAAATCAGTGTGGTGTGGATACATCATCAAGGAACTAGACTTTAAATGGGTCTCAAAGAATGGGGAGGAATTGCAAGGAGAGAGGAGAAGTTGAAAATAACGCAGCTAAGTCAGAGAGATGGGGCACAGGCACATTTCTAGAGAGAGCTGAACAATGAATGTTTCCATGCAAGAAACAAGTTTTATCCAGTAGGGCTTTAAGTTCTATTCATTTAGAAACCAGAATCTCCCCCAGGAAAATTTATGCTCAATCCACAAAGAGCAGCTCAAGGTAGGGGGATTTGTTGATTATGGTATGGCTAGCATTCCTTCAATGTGTATTATGCTCTAATGCTTGCAAAACTTGTAAACCCTCACAGTCCTGAGAGGTGGGCAGGCAGGCAGCATTGTCACCATTTTATAGGGGACAAATCAAAGCTTTAGAGAACTACAATAACTTGCCCAATGTTACCTCACTAATAAGTAATGGTGTCAGTTCTAGAACCAGTTCTTCCAACTGCAAGTTCAAAATTTACTAGCCTATTCCACATTTTCAAAGGTGAAGTTAGATCAAATTCAGAACACAATCTCTTACATAAGCACAAATCAAATTAAGGGCTTTTTAGCAAATTGGAATGGAATGAGAGTGCTCACAGACCCATTGCTAATAATTTGTTTGTATAAGGCAATGATTTAATTCAGTGGGGTGAACTGCCTAATCCCTTGGGAAGGGTGGGTTGCTAAGTCATTGGTATATTCCAGTATATATAACCTTTATCAAAGTACACAACCTGATTAAAAGTGTAATCTTCTAGTGATAAATGGTTCAGAGATTACATTTCTTCTATTAGACCTGAAATTCTATAAATAAAATCAATGAAATAAAACTGATGAGTTCTGTTAATGGAGTAGTCATGAAAATTGTCCTTTGGCCTCTAGGATATATAATTTATTTTTAACGTAGACTGAAAAAACTGTTAGAAATGTGTCTAATTTACACTTCTTGTTTTCTCTCCCATCAATAGATTGGTAAGCCTATCTAAGAGCCCACAGAGGGGACAATGCATGATCTCAGTGCACTTGTGGGTGACCAATTGGGTACAGAAACATATCAATCAGTTTACCTTTGGAAACCTACTCTGACCCTACTTGCTTGATATTTTGGGGGCAAAGAAAGGCATGATACACATTTTCTGACTTCAAGAAGTTTGCAGTTACATTTGGGAACTATAAAACATTGCAAAAGTAAATAATGAGGTATAGACTACAAGCAGTGTTTGGAAAACACTAATTACAATGCCTATCATATTTTTATTACACAATAAAAATAGGTAAAGTGGTATCTTGGGAAACTTTGTGCCAAGAGTTGGTTTCTTTCTGAAATATTTTAGGAATATGGTGAATCCATGTGTTTCTTGCACGGTTTGAGTCCCACACTGTGTAAAAGGCTGAAAACTGCAGAATGGCTCCTGGACAGATTATTCAGTCAACACAGCCATTGATTTGCAAAGAAGATTCAATTTACTTTAAATTGCATGTACCTTGGACTGCTAATAGTTTAAACAGATGAAAACCATTTGTTTAAATATTTTCAAATAGTATTATGTAACTTGCATTATTCCCCAAGTAACAAAAAGATAATACTTTATCCAGTCTTTTGGCATATGCCAAAAATATGAAGCATTTAACCATGATTTTAAATACAACTGGAGATACTTTATAATTAGGAAAAATCTCATAAAGACAATAAAACTAGTGTTTAGGGCTAAGAAACAAAAGCAGTATGCAGTAATTGGATGAGCTCAAAGAAAAAGAACAAAGGATAAGCAATAACATATTAAATTATTGTTAATTGGAAAAGCCAAGGTGTTCCTCCGGGCAGAAATAAGTAATTAGAATGTGGTGAAGCTCTTATCATCATCTGGGTTGGAAATAAAAAGTAGATTTCATCTCCTCCCTACTCAAGTTTCTCTCAGTCAACAACATTTAGAAATTCTACTGGTGAGACAAAGCAAGAATGTGATCAAACAGAAGAGTTCATCCACTCGTTGCTAACAGAGCCAAACACTAGCCACTGAGAATTGCAGTGGAGAAAGATTGGCTATTTTATTATGAATGGTGCCACCCAGAACAGGAAACTAATGTTCAAAAGCCCAAACTCTTTGATGGCGCTTAGGTTACAGATTATCCATATATAGGACAAAATTACAAGACACCATTGGTTAGGGGTTTGGGGTTGTGCTGGGACCTCATTGGTGGAGGTCAGATAAAAGTAATAAATTATTTCTTCAGGTCTTGAGGACAGCTCTGAGGTCTGTTCTGGAGTCCTTCCATCTGGTTTCATGGGAACATAGTTGGGGGGGGGCGTCATTCCACCTTAAGATTAAGAGCTGAAACATAACTTAGGTCAAGATGTTATCTTTAGCCTGCCAGAGGTCCAGGACCTTGTGACCAGGTCTGGGCTGTTGTCTTCTGCTGCCTCAGAGGTTGCTGTTATGGGTAAAGGTCAGGTCTCTGAGGGGTATATACATGGAGAGAGATATGATTTCTAGAGCTAGGATTTTAAAGCTAAATTTAATCAAAGTCATAAAAACCCTTGGTTTCACAAGAAGTAAAACATAGAATCTCCACCTTTTTTTTCCTTAGAAACAGAGTGTACCTGCAGGCTTCTGATGTCCTGTCTTCAATCAACACCTATGAGCTCAGGGCTACCCCCACACAGCAGGATGTGTGAAGCAAGGCAGATAGCAGTCTGCCTTAAGAACAGGTTTCAACTCTTGCAGATCTCACTGATGTACATATTTCTGCTAATTGGAACATTGTCTGACTAGACCTATGGCCTACACCACTCTACCTGCTGATCTCCCTGCCTCCACCCACTCTCAAGCCTTGATTAACAAACCTGCATGACTCCCTCTAGTCTGCCTGTTCCATTATCACTTATTTCTCTAGGGTTACAACATGCTGTGGATCTTTTCTCCAGGACCCCAGCTCTGAATTTTCCTATTCATTTTGGGCTACAGTATGAAAATCTATCCCACATACCAGGAAGCAGGCCCTAGATTCATGTTTCTCAAAAAGTGTCGTCCCACAAATCCACATATAGCTTATTTTTTTCTCAACATTCAGGTCACAACTAATGTCACCCCTCATAGAGGCTTTCCCAGGCCACTCTTGAGAGAGGTGCCTGTAAGGTTTTCTTAGGCTCCGCTGAGGAAGAAATGCCAATCAGCTACAAAATCAGGCAGTATAGATAGAGCTTTATTGGGGTTTGTGCACCTGGGTGAGGTTCTCTGGTCCACAGGGCGGGGCCAGGGAAGTCGTGCCCAAACAAAGAGCATGGCGGGGTTTTATACACCAAATCTGGGGGTCCTCTTCACGGGATCTGGGGATTGGTCCCTTTGAGCCAAGTGGCAGCATATCATTGGTGGTCTTCCTTAGGCTCTGGTTGCCATGGCAAAGTCTGCTGTTTAGGTTCTCTGGCCTGGCGTCAGCCATCTTTTCCAGGTTGTAGTTCGACTGCCATTGTGTCCTACCACGCCCACCCTGACACACACGGAAGATGGAAAGAATGATACAGTGAGTACACCTTAAACAGATTTTAGAATTAACAGTTTACAATATCTACTTTATCAATATATCTATCCACCAATAAATTCAACTTATTTTCTTTTTAAAAAGATTTTATTTATTTATTTTTACAGAGAGGTGAAGGGAGGGAGAAAGAGAGTGAGAGAAGCATCAATGTGGGGCTGCCTCTCTCACGCTTCCCACCAGGGACCTGTCCAGCAACCTAGGTGTGTGCCCTGACTGGGACTTGAACCAGTAACCCTGTGGTTCCCAGGCCAGTGCTCAATCCGCTGAGCCACACCAGCCAGGGCTCAACTTATTTTCTTTAATGCATTTCACAATAAGTGGCAGACATCAGTTCACTTTGTCAGAAAATACTACAGAATGTATATCTTCAACCAGAATAAAATGTGTGTTTATAGTTCTTTATTTTTTTTTTAAGATTTTATTTGTTTTTTAGAGAGGGAAGAGAGGAAGAGAAACATCAATGTGTGGTTGGTTTTGTGAACCCTGTACTGGGAACATGGCCAGCAACCCAGGCATGTGCCCAGACTGGGAACCGAACTGGCAACTCTTTGGTTCACAGGCCAGTGCTCAATCCACTGAGCCACACCAGCCAGAGCAATAGTTCTTTACCTAAGGGAAAAATGTATATAAAATGAAATGTGGAAATCTTAAGTATTGATGTGCAATGAGTGTTGCTAACAGAATACAACATGAAATCTAAAACTCTATCAAAATAGAGAACATTACCATCACTCCAGAAATTTCCCTAATACTTCATTCCCTGTCACCGTCCACCCACACCCTCATCAGAGGCAATGCTCTGATTTTTTTCACAGATTAGTTTTGCCTGTCCTAGAACTTCATGTAAGTGGAATCATACACTATGTACTCTCTTGTGTAAGGAGGCCTATTTCATTCAGCATAATATTTTTGAGATTCACTGATATTACAGTATGTATCACTTGTTTATTCCTTTTTATTGTTTTTTTATTGTATAAATATGCAATATATATTATTTTACATAAATGTAAATCATCCATCTCAAATTAATCTGTATTTATGATGTGAGGCAGGGATTGGGTCTCATTATTTTTCCATGTGGATAGCCAGTATTTCCTCTGCTATTTGTTCTCTTCAGTGTTGCATTGTTTTAGTGACTTTCAAAAACTAAGTAACTGTTATAAGTGTGAGTATTTTTCTGGACTTTTTTCCATTTATCTTTTTTCAAGAATTAAAAAATATTGACTCCCCGGGACCCGTGAGGCCCAGGCCGTGCAGGTAGGAGAAGTGCGCGCCCCTCGGGACCCAGAGACTGCGCACCCGCGGACCCGGAAAAGCCCAGGCACTCCCCGGGACCCGTGAGGCCCAGGCTGTGCAGGTAGGAGAAGTGCGCGCCCCTCGGGTCCCAGAGACTGCGCACCCGCGGACCCGGAAAAGCCCAGGCACTCCCCGGGACCTGTGAGGCCCAGGCCGCGCAGGTAGGAGAAGTGCGC
>JAPYXV010003320.1:0-12355 GCA_028533065.1 Trachops cirrhosus
CACGGGGCTCCGCTGCCATAAATCCCCGTGTGTAACCTCCGGGGTGGGGGCCGTTCCACTGCGTGTGTCTGCACCCCCCCGTCCCCCACGGGGCCCCAGCGCCAGGTGGGGGCGTGCAGAGCCCGGGGTCCCAGGGGAGCCCCCTGCCTATGGCCTGGCCCTCAGGCTCCGCAGCGGCTGCCCTGCAGCTGCTTCCATTAAAGCTCCGCCGCGCCGGCCCGCCGGAGTGGGGAGCGGGGGCAGCGGGCTGCAGGTGGAGCTCGAGTGGGGAGCTGGTGGGCTGAGGTACGGGGCGGGGAGCCGGCGTTGGGAGATGTGGGAGCACGCTGGAGGGGTGAGCCAGACTGGGGGGTGACAGGGGTGCTGTAGACGGGTGATCTGGGGTGAGCTAGAGCGGGGCTCTGGGGGTGACCTTGTAGGGGAGCTAGGGAACGGTCTAGAGGGATGAGCTAGAGTGGGGAGTTACTGTGGCCAGGCGGAGGGGGGCTACAAGGGTGAGCTGGGGGCGCACCGAGCTCGAGCCGCGTGCCAGCGGGGGGCTAAAGGATTGTGCTAGATGGTGGCCCCGGTGGGCAAGCCAGCAGGGCGGAGGAGGGGGAAGCTGCACTGGGGGGCAGGGACAAGTAAAGTGGGGAGCAATGGGCCAAGCTGGGGGCGTCTGGGGGAGATTGCTAGAATGTTCCACCAGGGCTCAGAGCTGGGAGCTAGATCGGTGAGCTTCGGGGGCAAGAGAGTGGGCACGGGAAAATAAGCTGGATGGGCATTATGATGTCACTCACGTGTGACGCCTCACCTGTGGAGTGGTCACCCTGTGAGTTACAGGAACGCCCACCTACCGCGCTGCTCCCCTGGGATCAGTGTGACATCGAGCGCCAGCTGCAGTCCCCAAAGAAGCGTAACCGCGTTGGGTAAGAAAACGCAAGGACCACGGGCCCCACCCCACACCCCTAACACACCGCGTCCTAATCCCTGGGACCCACGGGCGTGACTTTGTGTGAGAAAAAACTGTCTTTGCAGGTATGACTTTGACACGGAGAGATCACCCTGCCCTAAATGCCACCGCGGGTGTCCTAAGAGGGAGGCACAGGCAGATCAGACCCCAAAGAGGAGCCTCGTGGGGGAAGAGGCAGAGACAGGGCGATGCCCGGGGACCCCCAGCAGCTGGGAGAGCTGGGAAGGGCCCTCTCTTGCTGCCCTTGACTTCTGACTGAGGACTGCTGCCCTCCAGGGCACAAAGCACTCTGCTGCCGTCCCCGGCCCCGCAGTGTGGGCCCTGCCACAGCAGCCACGGCACCTCCGGGACGTGAATTTCAATTCTAACAGGACCCCCAGGTGTGCTGGTCTGGGGGCGCCGGAGCCCAGGGCTGATACGCCAACACCTTGGCATCACGCCTACCCTGTGCTGCCCCGTTGTCTGTACAACCGTGTCAACCCTGACCGCAGCACCTGGGAGAGACACCGCGCCAGCACCCAGCCTGGGAAACGGGCAGGCGGCGACACACCTGGGCCAGGAGCCTGTGACTAGTGAGCGGCCGAGCTGCGATTCGAACCCAAGACTCTGGCTTTAGAATCTCTGCAGCTGACCTCAGGGCCAAGCCGCCGCCTCCCCCACCCCAGGTCCCTGGTCCACAGCCCCGAGGGCGACGTCCACTCAGAGTGCAGTGGGTGTGACAGGGACGCTGACCAAGGGCAGCCGGGCTGCCATTGTCAGGACAGTGCATGACAGAGCCACACGGAGCCACATGGAGCCACAGGTGCTTCCCTGCACTGTTGTCCTAGGGGGAGGTCAGATACAGGAGCCCCCGAGGGTGCTGAGGGGGGCACCATGCCGTGGGCATGTTCCAGGAGATGGGGGTCTGAGCAGGGACGTTGGGTCTCCCCACCCCTTCTGTCCCCAAGCTGTCCCTAAGGCACTGCCCAGACACTGGGTGTCACCGAGCCCCCAACGGCTTGGTCCCCGGTCACAGGTCAGTTCCCTGGAGCGGTCCCAGGGACCCCGATGGGTGTGCGGGAGGTCCCCTGGGGGCCCTCTCTGGAGGAGCAGGTGGGGGTGGAGGAAGCAGGGTCTGGCAGGGGGTGGGGGGCAGCTGAGCTGTGACACGGTCTTGACAAAGGCCTCCGCAGGGCCCGGCAGGTGCTTGCAGCCAGCCCAGACTCGCCACGCGCACAGGGTGGGGGGCAGGGGGAGCACTCGGTGCAGCTCCAGATGGGGAGCCTGGGCGGTGACGCCCAGCGCCCAGCACCCACCACACGCACCTCCGGGGGCCAGCCCAGCACGGACCCCCCAGCTCTCCCACCTTCGTCCAAGGCCCCTCATTTCCCCCACCCCACAGGCACCTTCTCCCCATCTCCCGCACCCCCAGCTGCCCACCAGCACAGAGGCCTCGTTTCCCGGTCAGCGCAGACGGCCTCGGGCCCCAGCGTGGGGGCCAGGGCAGCGCTTGGGGCCAGTGCCCGGGCTCCTCCCTGACCCGGGGTGTCGGCGGCGCCGATCTCCACGGGCCGCGCAGCCTCCACACGCGGACCTGGAGCGGGCGCCCTGCCAAGCCTGTCTCCGGCAATTTCCCTCACGTTAATAACGCTTCCATTAGCCCGTGCAGCGAATCTGTCGAAGCCAGCCCCCTTCTGGCCCATATTTTTAACTTTTAATTATGATCAGATGTGGAATATTGAGTAGTTTGATGCATTTTTAGACGCCCACAGAGATTTCTTTTTAATTATGCAATTGTAAGTTTCTAATGGCTCACAGCTCGGGTCGCTCCTGAAATATGTCCTCAGGGCACCCCCAAGTCGGACACTCCCCCCTTCAGAGGGCGGGGTGGGGGGGGAGGGTCGGGCTGGCAACGGCCCAGGGCTTCTTAGGGAGGACCCTTCCTCCAGCCAGCGTGGGTGCCTCGGCCGCGCAAGCCACTACAGGACAGCAGTCCGTGGCAGCTTGCCCCCTGACCCCTACGGAGCAGCTGCTCATCCCCACCCTTGCCAGGAAGAGGAGGGGCTCGCCCCCAGGAGCCCGGACTCGGGAGGGGAGGGTCACGGGGCTCGGGGGCCACCACACTCCTCCCTAACCTGGGCACCAGGGGCTTGGGGAGCGGATTCAGCACTGGAAACCGGAAGTGTGCTTTCCGGCTTGGAGGGCGTGGCCCAGCACACCCGTGACTGCCAGACCCCGAAGTATCACAGATGTGGCAGGTTCCTGTACCTCTGTGTGTGCCCCCCATCCCCCGCTGCTGTGTGTGTCTCACTGACGCGCCCCCCAGCCCCGACTGGCCACCTCCTCATCTGACCTGACCGAAATGTCACCCATTTCAGGGTCAACGGGATGCTCTGCCCAGGTACCTTCACAGGACATTGTGACAGAGGACAGGGAGTGAGCACAGCCCTGGGAAGCGATGTAAGTTCGTGCCGTTGCTGCCCTGTGTGAGGGGGAACCGCAGGCTGGGCCTCGGGCGGGCGCCCCTCCTCCGGTAGCCCCCCTCACCCCGTCCTCCTGCGTGTCCCCAGAGGCAGGGCAGCCCAGGCCACCAGAGCAAGGTCCCGGAGGCCGGCAGGAGCTGCGGCCTCACCACTGGACTGTCAGTCGGGAAGTCCTGAGGATGACCCAGGTTCAGTGTTGAGGGGGCGTGGGGGCAGGGAGGGGGGACCGGATGCGACCTCTCCGTGGGAAGATGACAAAGAAATGGCATCACTCTCTGACTGTGAGGAGCTCGGCCAGACCTGGGTGAGCCCAGCGGTCAGGGTCCCTGGTGAGTCAGGACCTCACGGCCCCAGGCCCGGGCTGAGCCCGTCTCTGCCCTGGTCCCCCCGCAGAGGACATATGCCCTCCCTTCCTGTGGGCACCTGTCTCCCTGCCTCTGTGGGCCCGTGGGGGGCCCCCGGGGTCCGTGCAGGGCTCCACGCACACCCCTGGGTCTGAGAGCTCCCAGTCCCCAGAGACAGTGGCCCTGACTGTCACCCTCAGCCCCCCACAAAGCCAGGAGGGCCTGCTCCCCAACTCTGCAGAGACCACACACGATTGCCGCCTCCCCTGGACCTCCTGGACCACCCAGCACCGAACCAGCCCCGGCGCCGCTCCCCCGCCCCCACACCCCGAGACGCTCATGCGCACGTCCACTAGACCATCCAGTTAGACGCTAATGGCGCTAAACTACCAGCCTGATTTATGGCTCTTTCCTCGCAAAAAATCTGCTGCGTTCCCTGAAGACCCCTAACTTCCCTTCTGCAGATCCATTCATCACCCTACTCCTCAGAGCGCGCGGGCGGGGCCCTCCTTCCCTAGCGGGGCGGCGGGGCGCTGGGGGGGTGTGGGGGTGAGGCACCAGCCTCCTGCTCTTGGCCGTCCTGTCCCCGGTTGATCTGTGGACCCTGGAGGCGTCTGCGCCCCCTGGCTGCGCCCCTGCTGCCCCTGAACTGCCCCCCACTGTTTGCCCTTCCCCTTCACCGTCAGGGTCACCGGCTCTCTGGGCCCCGCCCCCGTCCCCTAAACACAGCGCGCTGCCTCCACTTGCCCCCCCAGCCCCGCCCACTCCTCGGTGAGGCACCCTCTGCGCAGAGGTGCCCGGGCGGCCCCCTTCCTGGCTGGGTGCGACCCTCCTGAAGACTGGTGGTTCCAAAGCAGTCGAAGTGGAGAACCGCAGCCTCAGCGTTCGTCCAAGACCCCGCACAACAGAGCCCAAGGGGCCTGCACATCCTTGAGCTGGTCCCGGAAGCAGGGACCCACTAGGCGCTGGGGATGGCCCCGCCCACACCCGCCACACCCACTCCTCACCTCCGACCCCCACCCCTTAAGGACCCGGAGAATCCGCTAAAGGTTCAGAAGGGCACCTCCCGGGAAAATGCCGCCAGCCCTGGGTCCTGCCCCACCCCACGGGCAGGTAGCCAGTGCTCCTCCTGTCCCTGCAAGTGACGTGTGGGGACCCGGGGCTGGGCGCCCCCAGCTGAAGCGTCCACAGTGAGGGGCTGTGGCTGGAGCACCATGTGGGACACACAGGGAGGAGTCTGGGCAAGGACTCAGGGGTCCTTCTCCAGGGGTGACCTGGGCTCAGGCCATCCTGAAGGAGACCCCTCCGGTGAGGCCCACTCGGAGTGGCCAGGTGGCCCCAGGAGAGGGGAGGGTGGCAGGCGGCCCTGGACGGATTACGGGTAAACAAACTGTGGTCCCTCCACACGATGGAATGTGATTCAGCCTCAAAACGGAAGGAAATCCCGGTAAAGGCGGATGAGCCTGGAGGACACTGCGCTGACCGAGACAAAGGACAAAGGACACGAAGGACCAATCCTGTGTGGCCCCACTGGCAGGAGCAGTGGGATCCACGGCGACGGGGAGCCCGTGGTGGGGCCGCGGAGGCGTGGGGTGGGCGTTTGGCAGGGACGGAGTCTCCGTGTGGGGAGACGGACAGCCCTGGGGGGACGGTGGTGCCCACTGCAGCACCGTGTGAGTGTCCCTAATGCCTCGAGCCGTGTGTCGGTACTATGTCACGTGCCTTTTACCGCATCCTTGCTCACTCTGACCACGCGCGCTACACAGGTGCTTATATCGGTCACAACCTCTCTGGAAGCGCCCAACGAGGGCAGGCTGCGTCCAGTCAGGGCTGACCCCGGCCCCTACCGCCCCTCGGCTCAGTCGCTGTTCCTGCGTGTCCTGCACTTGGAGCTGAAACAGATCCACTCGGTGGCCAGTGAGGGCACGGACAGCCAGACCGTCTGGCGGGGAAGCTGGGGGACCGACCACTCCCAGACCCCCAGGAATGGGTAGGTCGGCCCTGGGCGACCCCACGTGGGACTAAGCACTCGAAGAAGCAGCAGGAAAGGTCATTCCTGGTGCCCACCACAGAGGCCAAGAGCAGGGGGGTCACGGGTCTTCCCCCTGCCCTCCAGGGTCCCCCTGGCCTGAGGGCAAAGCCCGCCTTCCAGCGGAGAGGACCGGAGGGAGCCCACACCAGCAAGTCACTCCTGGCCGGCTGAGCAAGTGGGTTCTCAGGCCATCAATAAATGATGAGTGGTTGCCACGGCAACAGCCCGGCCCCTGTTTCATCTCCGGGAGACTCAGGAGGGCTCCAGCAGTGCAGTGAAAAGCCAGGCTGAACTCGAGGGCTCTAGCCTGCCCCGCCTCTGCCTTGGCCAGACCCCGGGCTCTGAGCACAGGGCAGACACCCCCGGGTGGACGGGGCTCCCAGCAGACAGACGGGATGGGTCCGGGCCAGGAGAGGGGAGGGCAGACAGCACAGCCAGGGCGCGGAATCCAGCCCCGAGCTGATCCCTGCTCCCTGCCAGCTCATCCGGGTCACGCGCACCTGGGTTCCCTCCTCTGGAGAAGGAAGGCAGGCGCTGGACCTGCCCCCCACCCCGGGTCTGTGAAGGTTGGGACGCAGAGAACCCGGGCAGTGCTGGGTGGGGACCCGTGTGTGTTCCCGAAGGTCATCGCTGCAGATCGAGAGGTTCAAATAGGTGACAAGACTGTGTATTTATTTATATCCAGCCACACTGGCCCATTTGGCGGTCAGTGAACGCTAATTCAGCGGCACTTTTCCCTTCTCCCCGAAACACACCTGTCCACGCTCCCGGCAGTGCGTGCGCGGTACCGGTGGCTGATTCTCACGGCTCTGTGCACCGGGAAAGTCCCGACTCTATCTTCTCTTCTGAAAGAGGTGGCCGCCAGGTGCAGAGTTCCAGACCAACCATTCTTTTTTCCAGCCAGAATTTTAAAGGCCTTGGCCCATCTCCTCCGATGAGTGCCCCCACCCACATCCCTCCCGGGGGCCCTTCCTGTCTAGACATGGGCACTCCCTCAAGGCAGCGAGCTGGTGTCCCTCTCCAGAATCACTGTCCTCGATTCCCAGTGTCCATGGCCTTGAAAACTGTGGTTTCCAAGATTACATCTGGATTTGGGGAGCGGGGGAGGGAACTCAGTGAAGCTTCCAGCAGATGCCCCCGGGACCGAGCCAGCCAGGCCCACATCGGGGCGCCCCCGTGGCACCAGCATCCCTGGCCTGTCACCCACATTTTACACGGGGACCAGTAAAAGGGGCAGGTCCCACGCCCACTGGGCCTTGTTGCCCAGCCTCAAGCCTGACCCGTCAACACGGAGGGACCTGCCTTGGCTCCCGGTGCTCTGGAGACTGTCAGCAACACAGGTCCGCTCACGGTCCCCCGTAGGCACGCAGAAGAAGGAGCGACCGCCAGGCAGGCCCAGCACACAGGAACGTGTGGGCCCATCAGGAGGACAGAGCCCTGGGGGCACTCCGGATGTCCGCCCCGCGCCTGGGGACCCTGCAGATCAGGGGCCGGGGGAGGGTCTGGGGCCCCAGGGAGAAGGGAGGGCCCAGGCGGCCACGGAGATGAGATGCCTACAGAAGAACGCCAGGGTCGCAGATACTGTCATCACCACCATCCTCATCATCACCCACAGCCTGAGCTGCTCCCGACTCCCGGCCCGCCCCCAGCCGACCGCAGCGTTGGGCCCATGGCCGCTCTCTGGACAGAAGTGCAGGACGAAGCCCCAGCTCCGCCGTCCTGGCCTCCCCAGCTTCCCTGAGCCTCAGGACCAGCGACCCTCGAACTGACCTCCAGCCGACGGGTCTCCCTAATAAAACCTGACCGGCCGTCCAGGAAATGTTTAAATGCCGTATTTCACTATTAAATGGTGAGGCAGAGCCACCACCTTCTGAGAAAAGATTTTCCTGGGCGCAGACAGGCGTTTTACAGATCAAAGCGACAGAAGGAAACTAATGTGACCATTGAGCTGTGAGGGCCGGGAGGCTCTGTCCGGGGAGCTTCTACGGGAACTGGGCGCAGCAGAGGCTGGGCGGGCGGGGAGCCACGCCTCCCGTGCACACCCTCCTTCCCGGCAGCCTCCCTGCCGGCCCCTCCCCACCCACAGAGGTCATTATCGGCTGACTCTGGGCCTCACCGGGCACCTCCCCGCCTCGCAGGGGATCCCAGCGGAAGCGCGGCCTCCCCTCCACTCCACCCCCAGCAGCTTCTTGCAGATGCTTCTGGAAACAGGTCGTCCCTCCCCAGGAGGCACTGGGCCGGCTCCAGGTAGCTGCTCCCTGCCTGCTGGGCCCTCTTCCTGAAACGCAGCACACCCGGGGGCCCAGGAAGCCTCAAGAGTCCGAGAGCTGACGTTTATTCATAAAGAAATCCAGGCCTCTCGATTCTCAAAAGAGATTAAACTGCTCGGATCAGAGAGAGCACGAGGCACCTCACCAAGTCCTTTACTTTCTTCTTCTTTTCAAGATTTTCTTTATTCATTTTTAGAGAGGGGAAGGGAGGAGAAAGAGAGGGAGAAGAACATCAGTGTGTGGTTGCCACTCACACACCCCCTGCTGGGGACCCGGCCTGCAACCCAGGCATGTGCCCTGGCTGGGAATTGAACCAGCGACCATTTGGTTCACAGACCGGCACTCAGTCCAGTGAGCTACACCAGCCAGGGCACTTTCTTCCTTTCCTTCCCCACCCACGGAAGCTCAGAGTCCTGGGCTGCCGAACCTCCAAACCCCACCCTACTCTACCCCCAGCCTCCAAGCCCCACCCCGTGTCACCCTGAACAGCCAGGTCCCACCCCTGCTCCTCGTGGCCTGCGGTACAGGACAGACTCCTGCCCTCACCATGCTTCTTCCCACCTCCCGCAGCCCACCTCTCCCCCACCCGGAATCCGGCCACCAGGTCACACAGCCGGCCCCGGGCAAAGCCCACATTCCCCCGTGGAACGGAAGCCTGGACACGAGATCGGGAAATCTCGTCCCCTTCCAGTCAGAGAACTCTGATGTCCCATTTGTGCCCCCACGGTCCTCCCACCCTGCCCTGTCTGCCCTGACACAGGGGACAGTTCCGAACAGGGACACCAGGACCACTCGAAACAAGAGGAGCCTGGCCCGGGGCCCGGGAGGGGCCTCCTCTAGGCTGAGCCTCTCCCCCACATCTCTCCTCCAGACAGGGGGAGCCTCCTCCCTGCCCCCCCATGTGCCCCAGGAAGAACCAGGAGGCCGGCCGACCCCCCGCCTGCCCTCCGCCGCCTGCTGCACAGCCCGGCTGAGGACCCGTCTGCCCTCTTGGCGGGGCCGAGCGGCCGGCCAGCCTCACGCTCCCCTGGGTGGGCCTTTCTGCGTTTGTTCTTTTTGACAAGGCCCTGGGCCAGCGGCCACCACCTTCGATGGTCCGGGGGCAGGTCCGAGTGCCCTCCTTCCAAAGCCCGGACAGCTCAGTTCCCGCCTCACCAGAGGCGGGCAGGCGTGTCTGTGAGCAGGGCCGGTCAGAGGGCAAAGGCCGGACCAGAGGAAAGGGACTCAAGGGTCTGGAGGAGCCCAGGCAAGCCCCGCCCCTCTGGACGGAGGGTCCTTCCGTGGGCAGCAGGCCTGTGCCTGACAGCGGCCCCTTCTCCCCGCCTCCCAGCTCAGCAAGGCTCTGCTTCCACCCAGGGGGCCCGGACCCCCACCCGGCCTTTCCGCCCAGTCCAGCGCCGTGGTCAGTGGGACCAGGCCAACCCCCACCCTCTGTGGCCCCGCCCACTGTGAGCACGGCAGCAGGTCAGCTGTCCTCGGAGTAGGGGACAACACGGGGCGATGTCTCGGGACACTTTGGCTGTCACAACTGCAGGGGTTACTGGCCCCTCCTGGGCAGGGCGCAGCGATGCCGCCCCACAGCCCGCGGTGCCCAGCACGCGCCCACGACAACGACCCGGCCCCCCGAGGCCGCAGTGCCGGCCCACAGCGGGACGTGTGCCCGAGAGGGACCGAGAAACAAACCCCTGGACACCAAACGCAGGGGGAGCGAACGCACTTAGGGAAGAGCGCCCTCTGCAGAGCAGAGCTCAGGGGTCACGGCGCAGGGTCGCCGCTGCACACCCTCCCGACGCCCCTCCTGTTCCTGCCCCACCCCAGCCCCGCCCCGACGCTGAAGCCGCCCCCACCCACGGCCGGCACGTCGCAGAGGGCAAGCCCACCCCTCTCCCTCCACACAGACCAACAGGCCCCGCCTCCCGAGAGGAGAAGGCTCCGCCCTGCCCCTGGGGGCTCAGGACTGGGGGACAAGCCCCTGGCTCCCCGGTTCCCACTTCGATGAGGCAGCCATGGTCACAGCACTGCCACCTCCCGGGACCGTCACCAGAATGACACCAAACCCTGGGTACGGAACCACCTGGCAAACTGTAGAGTGGGGTGCCCCGGGAAGCGCGCCCCCAGTCCCGCTGGGCTCTGCAGGCCCAGCCCCTCCCCCGCCGGCGCACCAGGGCCCTGGGCGTTCGGTGGGGCGGGGACCGGAGCCCACAGTGCGGCGGGTGGCTGCGCCGGCAGCCGGGCGCGCGAGGGCTCTGCCGCACCCTCGGAGAGGAAGGAACGGGGCAGATGGCTCGTGGGCAGCCTGGCGGCACCGCCCCACGTGGGCCGTGGACACAGGCTGCTGTGTGCTGCCTCCTCTCTGCCACACCAGCCGTGCCACGGAGCTCTGCTTGGGCCCAGGAGCCTGGCCTCCGGAGTCTCAGCCTCGCCGCCTGTCCTCCTCCAGGAAGCCTTCCTTGATCACCTCCCCACCCCACCACTTCCACGAGGTGTGGCTTCTCTGGCCCACTGGGCACCAGTGCTGCCCTTCCACGCCCACGGAGGCAGCTGCTGGCTCACCTGCCCGCCCCCCCGCAGGCTGGGGCTCTGTGAGGGCAGAGACGGACTCTGGTTTTCCCCTTTGGGTCCCCCCTCCCCACTCCCTAAACTGGCAGGTAACTTACTCGAGGAGAACATTTATAGAATGCGAGGATGCAGGGATGGGTGGGTGCATGGACGGACCGATGGATGGATGGATGGGTGATGGGTGGGTGATGAATGGGTGGGGGATGGGTGTACAGGTACAGAGACACGTGGCTGGATGAATACACAGGTTGATGGACAATGGATGGAGGAACAGACAGATGGACAGAAGGTCGGATGGGAAGACGGATGGACACGGACACCTGCAGGCTCCGCATGTAAGTGGAGGGATAATGAACCACACAGAAAAGCAGGAGGTGGACAGAGGCAGGAGGCCAGAGGCTGCAGCCCGGGGCCCCAGGGCCGCACCGGGCAGAGCCCAGAGCCAGGAGCCCTGCTCGCCTGTCCCTGGGGCCCCGGCAGCCTGTCCTCATGAAGGGGACAGGGTCTCATCAGAGACAAACTGAGGTTCGAGCCGCTCCAGCCCCGGCACCACCGCCCTCCTGGTCAGGCCTCTCGTGGCCTCGCCTTACCAGTGCCCACAGAGGGAGAGTCCCCAGGCAGGAAAGGATGCTTGAGCCCGGGGCACAGGCGGGGCCCCTGCCCAGGTGATTAGAATGGCCCTCTGAGGCCACCCCCTTGGCCCCTCCCCCACCAGGGACGACTGTCAGACCCAAACACCAAGGACTTTGTCAGTGTCACCCGTGGCCCCGCCCTGTGGCCTCCCTGCAGGTGTCACCCAGGACCCGCCTCCTTCAGCCCACACAGCTCGGCTAGTTGGGTCTCTGCCTCCTGAGTTCCAGATGGGGAAACTGAGGCCCAGCAGGTGAGGTGATTGCCTGGCCAAGGTGCACGGGGCCGGGGGCCACACTGGCCGACGACTCAGGGCCGCCGTGGGCCGCTGAGTGGAGTTCCCCCACCAACAGCACGGCCCTCGGGGGGGTCTGCCCCGTCACCTGCTGGCCACCTGGACATTCCCGGCATCTGGGAGGCCGGAGGGACGTGTGGGCACCTGCCAGCACCAAGAGCCCACCCCCAGAAGCCTGTGGGTGCCTGGGGTACACGGCCCCCCCCCACTCTGGAGAGGCAGAGACGGTGACCTGTTCACAGGCGAGGGAGCCAAGCCCAGACAGGTCCGGCACCTGGCACCAGTCGCCAGCCCTGACGCCACCTGCCGCACTGGGAGGCACTGAGCCCACCTCCTCTCCCCTAAAGGGCAGCACTGGAGACGGGCCCCCTCCTAGGCCTCCTTCAGCTCCAGCACGGAGGGCCCACCCGAGTGGCCCTCCGTTTCCCGAACTCTCTGAGCAGGGGCCCAGGCATCCAGAGCTCCAGCCCGAGGGACCTCACTCAGGGCAATAAAAGAACAGGGCATTTTATGGGAAAGGATTCTGAGTCCGCGCCAGCGAAGGATTTCTGTGCATGGTGACCCAGTTTCTTGAGGGGGTGTGAGGATCTTGCGTCAACTTGGAACAAATTAAAAGGCATCCGTCTTCCATTCAGGAGGACTGGCCCCGAGGGAAGCAAGGCCCGGTCTCCGCCAGCATGCCCGGTGCCAGGCCATTCTAGGGACGAGGGTGCCCCGCTCGGGAACACAGCCCCGCACGCTGAGCGCAGGCCCCGTCCTCACACGGCACGGAGACTCGGCCCGTGGCCAGGATGACCCCGGCTTTCGGAGG
>JAPYXV010003321.1:0-12353 GCA_028533065.1 Trachops cirrhosus
AGGACACATGGACAAAACTAGGGGTGTTGGAAAGGGGAGGGAGGAGGGGAGGAATGGGTGTGTGGGCTGGAATGGGAATAAAGGATAGAAACTGTACTGAATAAACTAAAATAAAAAATTTAAAAAAAAAAAACAAAAGAAATTAAGAACAAACTGACTATGACCAGAGAGAAGAGGGGAGGGGATAATGGGGGGAAAGGGGGAAGGGTTGTGAGAAACATGTATAAAGGACACATGGACAAAACCAAATGGGGGTAGAATCAAGGGTGGGAGGTGGGGATGTTTGGGGTAGGGGGAATGGTGGGGGGGAAATGGAGACAACTGTACTTGAACAACAATAAAAAAGTGAGAAAAAAAAATAAAGTCTTTTATGGAATTATAATAAAAAAAAGTGACAACTTTTTTAGGTAAAACAGGTTTTTCTACAGAAAGACTTGACATTTTTCTTGGATGAGAAAATAGGTGTAGAAGCTGAGTATCATTTTTATTTGTAAAAGTAACCTTTAAAAAATAACAAGTGACTAGAAAGCAAACGTGTTGAATGCTGTCTCATCTAACTTTGATATTGCAAATTCCTGGTTCAGGTGTCCGGGTTGCTTTCTGTAGCATCCTATTCACTGTTCTTAGAACGGCTTTGCAGAACTGATGTACTTGCTCTGCTAAGCTTTACTCCAGGTTATGTCCAACATTCTGTGGGCAGAGGCAGAGCTGTAGAAAGGGTTGCACTCTGAAAAGCAAACTTTATGGGAGGATGCCTTTTGAGTTGTCTTTTTTCTTTTTTTCTTTTTTCCCATCTCCTCTTCAAAAAAGATTGTCTGTGTTGGTAAAATGTCTTGTCTTTTCCTGGTCACTTTTTGAAATCTGCTAACAGCAATCTGCTTTGTTCCATCAGGGAGTCCTGTCATCTCTCAAAGCAGGGAGAATCATCAATGGCATCTCACTTCAACAAATTAGCCACAGTGTTTACACTGCAAGTCCTGGGGGCTGAGCTTTCTCGCATCGCAAGAAATTCCCAGGATTCTAATGTTTTTCCAAGTGGGAGAGTTTTGATCCAATGCAGTTTCCTCCTTTAGCTTAGCATGCATTGTTCTGTATGATCCCACTGAAGGCTTTAAGCTGAACTCTTGGAAATATTCACACACATGGACACACACACACTCACGCATGGAAACAAATAAAGAAGCCAGTGTGGTGCAGGGCAAAGAAAGGGAGCTGAAAGTTAGGAAACCTACAGACCTGCATTCTAGTTGTGGTTCAGCTAAGCCGATCATTAATCCTGAACATTAGGCAAAACTTCTCCCTGAGATTCTCTTTCCTTCAGTGTTACATGATGAATGAAGGGGTAGGGCCAGATTATTCCTAATAGCTTCTCCAGCTCTAACATTGTATAACTTTACACTTCTAATTGGTAGCTAGATAGGGATACATTTTCTTAAGGCAAGGCGGTAAGGAACCAGCATGAATCAGTTCAGTGATCAGCTTTCTCCTCAAGCAGGAGGTATCACTTGGTGGGGCAGACTGAAAGAGAGCCTTGAGAGACCCACAAATCCTTGCCTCAATTCCCACCCAATGTTCATAATAGAGCTACAAACCAGTGCTCTTCAGAGGCTGTTTCTACCGATGCCACCGCTGTTTTTTATTGTCCTCATGCAGGACCCAGAGTATGTGGTCTCAGTGTTTGAAGAGCTCATATTATAGGGCCAAGGCTAAAGGAACAGCATAGAAAAACATCACAGTCAGGGGTGACCTAAATAACTTCCTGAGGTTCCTTTTAGGCCCATGAGTCAATGTATAGGAAGACTGAGCTTATTAATCAAAAAATGCTGATCTGCTCAATGTCTAATTATACCTGTCACTTCTGTAGCCCACACCCTGGCCTGACATGGTTTCTCTCTCTGAAGTCACATAGCTATATTCACAGGCCAGTTTTTAGTTGATCTGTGTATTTTCTGTGTGACATGTCTCTTCTACATGACAGTTCAATTGTCCAGAGGAACACTAAAACCTCTTCACAGAACAGCCCAGCAACCCAGACCACACAAACCCTTTCTCTCCTCCTCTCCCACTGCGGCTCCTGTTAAATTCCCAACCATCTCTCAAGGCCAGGCTCAAATCCTTCCTCCTCCAAGAAGCCTTTCTTGATCCCCTCCCCATCAGACTTAATCCCTCTATTCCTTGCACTCCCCAAACACTTCGTACCTTTATTATTTTAGCACTTACTTACCTGAGTCTGTCTTATATTAAAGTTGCTTTATACATATGTTTTTCCTATGACATTTTGAACTTGGGCAGAAATAAGCCTATTTTTTCTATTATCTTCAACATCCAGTAAAATGCATTGCACATAGTAGGCACTTAAAGTTGTTCCACAACAAGTGAAGGTAGAAAATAATTGAAACCGGAAAGGAAACATATTTTATCTGTTCTTTTATTTTCAACAGCAAAATGCATTTTATGTAGTGAATTCTTAAAATTGTTGAATCACTTATAAATGCATTAAATAATGCAATACTAAGGCAGAAAACCAATTAGCCTTATAATTTGTTCGTATTGCACATTAAAATAAATTCAGTCTATTTAATCAATGTCAAGAATGAAATTTGCCAGTAATATTCATTTAGAAGTAAATGCTTCTTTCATTCACCCAATGAATTTATTTATAACAAGCCTCTACACACTTTAATTTGGAAGGAATGTATACTTTTAATGAAACACTCAGAGTATTTAATTAATCATTTACGACAGCCATAAAAGACATGAAAAAACATCTTTCCATTTAAATGACTATTTCCTAGTATAACAAACTTTTCCACTCCTACTCAAGGCAAGCTACAGTAATTTTTGTTACAGTATTTTACATTTGTCAATTTCACCATCTCCTCATTCTTTTTCTCTCTTTTTTCTTTTTACGCTCAATCAATTAAACTAAATCAAAGGCTGTAAAATTGATCTTGATCTATCTCAGCCTCTCTCTGCAACTCCCTCCACTTTACCTAATGTCATAACATCCTTCACATACACTTCTTATAATTCTCAAAAGTATTCTCTTAAGTTTGAGCTTTATGAACTTGTAGAAAATTGCAGTATCTTGACTAATGGCCATTTTTCACACTCTTTTCTATACTAGGTTCTGTACAATTCACAAAAATCCAGCTTTCTCTGGATAACCTATGTTCCTTGGGCAAAGTTTAGCAAGAAAATGTACTCATTATCTACTACAGTTAAGCTTTGTCCCTACCCACAGAAGTGCTCTGATAAAAGAATGAAGTTAGTTTGATATAACCTGATGCTTAATCTGCTAGTGTAGAACAGTGCCGTTGGAGTGGGATTCCATTTTGTTTTAAATAAAAGACAAAAAATACATACTTTAAATTTCTGGCAATGGCCCTGACTGGTGTAGCTTAGTGGGTTCAGTGTCATACTGCAAACCAAAAAGTCACTGGTTCAATTCCCAGTCAGGGCACGAGAGACAACTGATCAATGTTTCTCTTGTGCATCGTTGTTTTTCTCCCTCTCTTTCTACCCCCTTTCCCTTCTCAAAAAGTAAATAAATAAAATCTTTAATTTTTTAAAAAAATTTCTGACAGTGACCATTTCTTTAACAAATATTTATTCACTGTTTATTGAATATCTATTATAAGAATTGTGCTGTTCTGAAAGGGTTTATAATCTTGTTGAGGAGAGAGATTATCAATTTTTTTCAATACAACTCAGTCAATGCTATAATAAAAGTACATAGTATTAGATTTTCCCATAGGGAAACAGATAAAAAACTAAAATTATAGAACGTGAGCAAGGAACTGCACATGTTTTATGGGGAATAAGTACAAAGACACATCGGACCTTAAATGCAGGAGTACAGTAGGAGAGTTAGGGCTTGTGTGTACACAGCAATGACATAGGCATGACCGGATCATCCTTCTGACACTTAACAAGTTCTATACTCTCAAGTTTGCATTCAGGTGGAGAGATGAGAGTAGTCTTCAAGGAGGAGTTAACTTTTTTTTAAGGAGGAGGTATCTTTAAGTTTATCCTTGAAAGGCAAGTAGAATATAGATGCATAACAATGGGGAGGAAAAGAGAGAAAGCAGGAATGTGAGTCTTGATGAGGTTAGGACAGCACCTGACACTGTTCTGCTCTTCGCCTTTCTGAGCAGAGACCAGATACTATAGCGTTGCTTTTTGCTTCTATAAACGTTTCTGTGCTACCAAATATGCATGATCCTCCACCCCAGCCCTCTCAGTCTCTCCCTTTTGACCTTATCATCTGCTACTAATTGTGAGAAAACTTTCATTGGAGATAGAGTTTATTGTAGTCTTCTATAATGGCCAGGGAATAAATGGGGAATAGCACTACCTGAGGGATTTGTTCATTTTCTCCCATAAATTTCCATCTCACATTGTTTATCATAATTAAACAGCAAATGCACCAGACAGGAACTCTCTTCTACAAAAGAATCCTTATGTTCTTGGCCTTCACTCTTTAAAAAAAAAAAAGGAAAGGAAACCATAGCACAATAGTACAGAGCATGGACTTTTATTAGGTCAGTGCCAATTATGGTAGCCACTGGCCACATGTAGCTACTTAAACTTAAACTAGTTAAAATGCAATAAAATTACAAATTCAGTCCTTTAGTCACACAAGCCACATCTATTTAAGGGATCAATAGTCACATGGGGCCAGTGGCTATCCTGTTGGGCAGTGCAGATACAGAAAACTTCTTACAGCAGAGAGAGTTCTCTTGGACAGTGTGGCTCTAGAGCTTTTGATCTGGTGACCTTGGGCAAATGACTCTATGTGCAGTTTTCTTGTCTGTAAATGGAATAGTAAGTAGGGTCTATTTCACAGGATTCCTATGAGGGTTAAATGAGTTAATATTTGTAGAGAGCTTGGAACAGTGCAGAACACACCCTATATAAGGGTATGTTAAGCAAATAAAAACACTTAATTTACGTATCTGAAATAAGGCAGCCAAGTCCAAACACTGTCCAACTTGAATAGAAGGGGTTGGAAGGAGGAATCTATTCCTATTGTTTCCCACCAGCTGAAGTTCTCTTCCCACTCTTCCCCTGGCCTCTGCTCACGTTTGTTTTGTTCAGCTGGGTAGACCACCAAGCAGGAGCTCTTCTCTATTGCACAGTGAGTGCTTGATAAATATTTATACTAGAAATAATAATGATGTATATGGAAAAGAATCGCTCTATCATCCTGGAACTGTAGCCACTGCCAAAAAGTACATGACTTCAAGCAACTCGGCTGTGCTCCATGGCAGATTAGGAGAGGAAGTGAAAAACTCAACTTGTTTAGGGATTTATGATGAGAAATAGTTCTGGTAACCAAAGTCTTTTGGATCCAACCCAGACTGGTAATCCCACTTGGATATATATTTGGGTGTTTTATCATAAATACCAAAAAAATGTCTCTTGGCCTGAGATACTCAAAGTGTGCATTGTTGAATGGAATTCTTTCTCACTCCCCATTCCGTGGGGACGGTGAACAGATTGTGAGGAGAGAGACTGATGTCATTAAGGTATGTACTCAAATGACAGACATCAGTTTCTCCTTGTCTGGGAAATGTTTGTAACTGAGCAGAATGTAATATGTGCCAATGATAGGCATAGCCTTCATTATCAAACAACAATTTGCCTTTTCTTATGCCATTCCTGTATCAAGTTTGCCCTCTATTCCACCTCTTACTTTCCAAATTCTCTTCATTCTTCTAGATCCTTGTAAAATGTCCCTCACTCCAAGAGCCCTTCTCTGATTGCCCCAGCTAGGCATACTCATGTCCTTTCCTGAAATCTTTGTGTCAATACAAACTGCCACTATATATAATGTCTATGTGCGTACATGTTTATTTCCCTTATTAAGCTAATGTCTTTACATCCTCTGCATCTAGCACTGTATTTTAAACATAGCAACTGTTGCTCAATATCTCAGATGGCTAGCTGCCTACTCCAAATTTTTTTCCTCTCTTTTGATTTAAAAACAGAGACCTTGCTTTTTAGCTGGATCTCTCTATATATACATATTATTTTAAATGTAAAATAATTTAAATAGCTAAAAATTTGCCAGACTCTGACAGGTAGGTGTGTCATTTATCTAAGTGCCTGACCAATGAGATAAAAGCAGAAGTGTAATGTGGAACTTTCAGTAAATCTTCATAAAAGAGAGTCAGCCATGTCATTATTTCCTTCCTCCTTGCTCTCTGCTTTTTGGAATGCAGATGTAATGGCTGGAGCTCTGGCAACCATATTAGACCATGGGATGGTAGTTAAGTACTGAGGTGGGAGTCTTAGCAAAGTCAGAAGCCGTGGTCTATAAAATCTCTATGGAGTCACCATTCCAGGTCAGGACTGCCAACTTTAGGCCTTTTTTACATAACAGAGAAATATTCTTCTACCTTTTTCTTAGCCACCAGTTTGTTTTTACTGTCATGTAGAGCTTGAACCTAATCTGAAAGCATACATTCAACAATTTTTTCTAGCAATTTATATAATTATGTAGTTATACACACTTTCTACTTTATAATAATTTATTTAGATTTTTAAAATTTATTGAGTTTAATACTTTATTTTTAGAACAATTTCGGGTTCACAGCAAAACTAAGAGGAAAGTACTGAGTTTTCACAAAATGGTTCCCTCCCTGCACACACCCACACACACCCAGCCTCCCCCACCATCATCAACATGTCACACTCTGTTTTGTTAAAATCAGTAAAGCAACATTGATACATCATTATCAATCTAAGTGCACAGTTTACATTATGATGCATTCTTTGGTGGCACATCAGTTAGATTCTATGAGTTTTGAAAATTATAATGATGTGTATCCATTATTATAGTATCACACAGAATAGTTTCACTGCCTTAAAAATCCCTTGTGCTTCACCTATTAATTTCTCCTTCCTTCTCCCTAAGTCCCTGGCAACCACTGATCTGTTTACTCTCTCCACAATATTGCCTTTTCCAGAAGGTCATAGGGTTGGAAGCATACACACTACAGCATTTCCACACTAGCTTCTTTCACTTAGTAATCTGCCTTTAAGATTCCTCCATGTCTTTTCATGACTTGATAGCTCATTTCGTTTTAGTGATAAATAATACCATTATATAAATACCACAATTTCTTTATATATTCACATGGTTGTTTCCAAGTTATGACAATTATGAATAGAGCTGTTATAAACACCCATATATAGGTTTTGTTTGGAAATAAGTTTTCAACTCCTTTGGTTAAATATCAAGGAGTAGAATTGCTGGAAGCTAAGAGTATGTTTAATTTCATAAGAAACTGCCAATCTTCCAAAGTGATTATACCATTTTGTATTTCCGCCAGCAATGAATAAAAATTTCTGGTATCTCATAACTGTTTCAATTAGTGATTCCCTAATGACAAATGCTGTTGAACATGTTTTTATAATTATTGTTAATAATCATTCCTTCCTACAACATTGGGAGGAAAGTTTGCATTGTTATCATCTTTACTTGGCAGCAGAGGAAACAGACCCAGAAAGCTTCGTAAATTGTCTCTAATTTTTATAGGTAAGGAATGATAAATCATAGACTTGTCAGCTATCCAGCTAATGGAGGGTGTACTGTTGAACTTGCAGGATTGCTCCCTCTGTGTGATGGGAGCCAAGAAGCTTTCTCAACCCTGAGAGGCAGTCATGTCTGGCCATGTTTGTGTAATACAGAAAAGCAGTGATGTCTGGTAAAGCACCACCTACAATGAAAGAGCAGCCACTGAACAGCACACTGCCAGGAGCATGTCTTACTTATTTTCAGGCAAATCTTCTTTTCCTTAATCTTAGAAACAAAAGCAAAAAGGTTTCAGACCAAACAAAACAGAAACAACCAACAAAACCAAAACCTCACAACATAAATCGTATTGATACTGAGTCTGTCACATATGGAGCACCTGTAAGGTACCCAGTAGACCCTCCTAGCTTTGCAAGCAGAATTTTTTTGGACAGACTTTTATTTCCTCTCACACACACATTTTAGGTAAGAATGCTAAATGTTTGTTTTCCAGAAAAACTAAGTTTTCTAGATATTGCTGTCAGTACTGAAATCCTAATGTCTTGGTTACTAATCATCTCTGAATTCTGTGCTTTGAGCTCAGGTTGGTACTACCATTAGCCAACAATTTAATAGATGTAAAAGAAGAAAGTGCATATTTTCTTTTTTTAAAAAAAATTTTTTTATTTATTTATCTTCAGAGGGGAAGGGAAGGAGAGAGGGAGAGAAATATCAATGTATGGTTGCTTCCTGTGCATTCCCTGCTGGGAACTGGCCTGCAACCCAGGCATGTGCCCTGACTGGGAATCGAACCGTGATCTCTTGGTTCACAGGCCCGCGCTTAATCCACTAAGCTACACCAGCCAGGGCAGAAAATGCATATTTTCAAATTAACTAAGTAACAAAATAAGGCACACATCATAGTTCTCTGCTCATGTATGGTGAAAATTAAACTCTTCAAGCAGAGAAATCCAGACAGGAACTTCTGATACAAACAAGTTTTTAAATGGATATGTTCCCATAGTGCAGAATTTCTCACAGGCCTTTGAGTTCTACCATTTTCAGTAACAGTTTGGGGGTTTTAGTTTAGGGTATGCAGAGTGAAAGATATGCCAGTCTGGAGAGTCACCTCATTATTAAGATCAAAGGAAGGGAAATTTGGACAGGGATGGTAGTAGGGAGCAGGAGTGTTATGTTCCTTTGGAGATTAACTAAATTTCTGATTATTCAATAGAGTATGTCCTAACATTCCATACACACATTTTTGGCACTGCTCTGAGTTCATCAACCATTTTCTTTTTATTGTTTTACCATGTGAAAGGAGTAAATAACAACAGAATTGGCAAAATCGAAAAGTAAAAGAAGTTCTCCAAAGTCAAAGTAAGAAAAAAGAAAAGGTGGAATTGTGGGAAATGAGAAAGATAAAGAAATATGGAGTAAGATCTTCCTTTTCTTTCTCATGTTGAATTGTAACATCAATGATTGCTGCTTCCTCAGTAATGATGAGTGCGCATGGCCTTCAGCTCTGGCGATGTTAGCCAGTGAACTCTCAGACCAAGGTCAGGCAAGTCCTGGTTTTCCATTTTTCACAAGGGAATATGCCAAACTACATCTATGAATATCAAAGATTAGAGATGACCAGAGACTGCAGGCTACGGGTTTCTTTGAATTCTGTTCTCCATTGGTACACACGGCCACCTTTTTAGTGGATGTACTTAATTAGAAGGCTTTGGGCTATAATGGAGTATTCATGTGAAAGTGGCTTCAACAAGAAATCAAGAGACATATGGCCACAGGATTGTTAAAAGTGTCTCAATGATATCACAACATCGAGATGTTTCTGTTTCTCCACTTTGTCAACCCTATGATGGTACATTTGATCCTCAGGCTTGTCATCTTGTGGTCACAAAACAGCAGCCACAATTCCAAGCATCATATTTTTTTACAATTACATCAAAAAGAAGAAGATGCGGTAGCAAGGAAAAAAACCTCTCCTCCCACACATCTCTCCTTTTATCAAAAATAAAACTATTTTCTAGAATTCCTCAAGGCAGAAAAGGCCAGAACTAAGTCACATAACCTACTCTAGGCACAAGGTAAGTCTGGAAAACCAGGTGCCTATGCAGAATTTCAAGTTTTTATCATGGCAGTTGACCTCAGCTAAGGAAGAGAGGGTAGGAGAATGGAGTTGTATAGCCATCAGTATCTGCCATTGCTGTTGAGTTCAGAAAAATTTCTGAGTATCAAGAGGAAAAGTCCTTTCAGACAAAAATGATATTTAGGGTTCTTACTGGGATGTGGGACTCTCATACAACCAAATAATTAAGACTTAAGGAAAAAGTTAACTAAGGTCCTACAGTGGAAAAAAACCTACTATCCCTTATCTGATTCATTCTGTATTCTAGTCCTAATGCTAAGGGGTCCTGAAAGACTAATCTTTTGTACCATGAGGCTGGTTTTGCCTTTGTAGCCTATCTCCCATTGCTCTATTTCTTAATTCTGCTAGTCTCAGATAGGATTCACTCTGTGTAAGTTAGCTCTCTTTGACTCCCTGGGGCCTCAGTGTTTTTCACTGAATCACTGGAGTTGCATATTTTCACAAAATTTCCCGTAGAGAGATGGAGAGTGAGAGCCCACCCAATCCAATAAAAACTGCCATTTCCTCCTACAGGACCTCCGATCATCATCAAGCTCAGAATACTGCTGCTCAAAAACACAATTTCTTTTTCTGCTAGAGATGAAAAGCACATTTTAAAATAGCCAGTATTTCATGATTGGGTTCATCCTTGCTCAAGAGTCTCAACTACTTCAGAAGTTGAGAAACTCTTGCAGAAACTCACCAGGTCTTTTTAGTTGCTTGAACAATGTGTTGGCTGAGAATTTTCAATTCTTCCCATGCTAGGAATGCAAATATTCTTAGCTCTCATAAAATGATTTTCTCTTAATAAAAGAACAGAGAGATCACCCACAAAACAAAATACTTAGTCTGGGTTCAACTTGAAGATTTGAAAATATTTGTGTTATCTTGGTTTTCAATAGGAGTTGCCCTGTGGGATCAAATCGCTCTTTGCCAGGGTTAATATCTCCACCTCCTGTTTAGCCAGAATCAGATGTACCAGAGAAAAGGAAAAGGAAAATAAAGAGGAGAAAGTCAAGCCTATTGCACCTGGCCCATTGTGTAATATCCCACGGTGGCCTGCGAGGTGGGAATTCCTTCTTGCCCCTCCCTCCACATGTGATCAGTTTACATCCTGGAACGTGAGACTTCATTTCCTGGTATCTTTTTTGTTCTAGTTCACATAGCTTTAAATGCTAGTCATGCTGATAAAATTATCTAATCCTTCCTCAAATCCGACTCTCCCCTGCCTCAGCAGCCCCCTGTGGTAGTAAATGCCACAAATTGATTATGCTGGTTAGATTGAATAGAAGTTCATTGGTTTGCATCTTTTTTTTTCTTCTGTTTATTTGTGTTTTCTATCTTCCAGCTGCAATGAATATGTCCTGCTCTTATTTGGAATAAGCTAAAAAATGAACCCATTTCTGTAATCTGCTGGAAGCCCCATTTGATTGATGGGCTTATCTGAGAATTTTGTTTTCTCCAACACTAACTGAGAAATATACCTTGAGAGAAAGTAAACAAACAAAAGTGGAGGCAAGGTGCAATGCAGAAGTGAGGAAGTTATCTCGGGGCTTGTCCAGCATACGCTGTCCCAATGACTGTAGTCCAACATATGGGACGTGCACACCGCGTCTATGTGCACTTCCAACTCAGAATTTAAAGGCTCTGAGAGTTTGGCAGCAAATAGAAAATTCCTGGTCACATTTACTTAACCTAGTGTTTTCTAAACCCATTTGTCCTTGGAACTCTATTTTTGGGACATGTATTAATTTCTTGTAGAACCACTGTTTGAGAAATACTGCCTAAACATATTAGGTAAAACATCTTCTATTGCATAAAAATGTAATCATTAGTTACTTCTCTGAACTCCTGTGGTATTTATACCTAGAGGCAAAGAGTCAGTACGCAGTAGGGGAAAGAGCACAGTATCTGGAGTCGGAAAACATTGGGATAGAGTAAAGCAGTAAACATGTTTTTTATTCTACTATTTATTTGATCTTTAGAATATATCTTGAATTGCTTACCTTTTATATATTTTTATTTTTAGTTGGAGTAAGGTTGTTGCAGGAACATATACTCCTCAAATCTCAATGCCTTTTTACAATAAAAGTCTTATCTTTTTCATCAACACTGTCCATTTCAGATGTTTCTGTTGGTGTAATTCTTTGGGGTGGCTTTTCTCTAAGCAGAAACGCAGGGGCTCACATCCTTTCCCTCTTGTGGTTCTACCATATTGTGACTTCAAGGTCACCCTGGCACTGTCCCTCCAGCAGACAACAGGAGAACTAGGAGTTCATGGAAGAACAGATAAAATGATCATCAGGGTCTGAAAGTCACATAAATCACTTCTCCCATTCTATTGGTCAGAACTAGTCATGTGACCTCCCTTCTATGCACAAGGCCTTGGAAATGTGATATTTCTGTGAGGGGATTAAACATCTACAGAAATATATAGCATTGTCTCAGGCAAAAGGCCTGATTCTCAACTGGTCTATAAACCCCTCCATTCCTAACATTTGCGCCCTAGCTCCCAGTAAATGTTAATGCTGTTAATGAAGCAACTGAGATGCGGGAAGATGGCGACGTGGTAGGAGAGAGCACACGCCGCCTCCCGTTTCAAAAGACAGAAAAACCTAACCATACTAAAGAGGACATTGCAGCTTACATGAAAATGAGAAATCAAAATTGCAGCGGACACGGAAAGACCAGACG
>JAPYXV010003322.1:0-12353 GCA_028533065.1 Trachops cirrhosus
GGCGCTCACTTCTCCTACCTGTGGGGCCTGGGCCTCACGGGTCCCGGGGAGTGCCTGGGCTTTTCCGGGTCCACGGGTGCGCAGTCTCTGGGTCCCGAGGGGCGCTCACTTCTCCTACCTCCGGGGCCTGGGCCTCACGGGTCCCAGGGAGTGCCTCTAAAGAAGTTTTATTGAGCTAAAATTCACTTGCCACAGAATTCATTCACCCATTTAGAGTGTACAATTCAATGGTTTTAGTATATTTTACACTGCTGTGCAACTATCAACATCATCTTGATTTTGAATATTTACATCGCTCCAAAAAGAAGCCCCATACCCGTTAACAGTCACTCCCAATTCTCCCCACCCTCTGTCCTAGGTAACCACTAATCCACTTTTTGTCTCTATAGATTCGCCTGTTCTGGACAGAGGGCAACAGCTCACACTGCAACAGCCCTGAGAAGCCATTGTGTGTCCCATTACTTCTTTGCCCGAAGATGGTTTAATGAGGGTTCCTGCCATATCAAGGAACGGAGACACCTTAGTCACCGCAGAAGAAGTGTTTATTGTGAGGGGCCACCCAGACTGGGACCCAGGGATTGTCAGAACTTGAGGGAGCTCAAAGTTCAGTTTTTTTCTCTCTGCCCTGACATCTGGGCTGCTTTGGTCTTTCTCCTTCACTGAGACTCTGCATGGGCCGCAGTGTGTGAGGCCTGAGTGGGTTCAGTTTTACTCACTGGGAATGGCTCCCTGAACCATTCCCCCAGCTGTTGGGGAATGCCCTGCACCACCACAGCCTCTTCTGTCTGTACCGGGTCTGGAGGACCATACCCGCCGGGGTTCTGTTGTGAAGCAGCAGCCCCGACCAGTGCTGCGTCCCCGGCCCAGCGCTGGAGCCTCTGTCCACAGGGAGCCCGGTGGGAGTGAGGACTGGCAGTTGGGATTTCTACCCACAGACCCAAGATTTAACAATGAAAACATGGAAGTGACTCTTGCCACAGAACTGGGTTATTGCTGCAATTTGGAAAAAGTACACTTCATTTCCAGCGTGGAGTTCAGCCCCATGCCTGCACCCAACTTCACACTCAGATAGCGTCTAATCTGAACTCTCATCTTTCCTTCCTTCTGTGGCAGCAGCTCCCTGGTCTGGGATTCTTGCTCTGAGTCGTGCCTTTGCCTATGGCACCGGTGGAATAATTAATGGCTTAGATGGAGCCAGAGGTGTGTTTCCTCAGACACTGACATGGCGCTGCGGTCATCCTGACTCAGAGACCAGAGCTGCTCCTTCCAGTCGGCATGCGACCATCTCTGCACAGAGGCTTCCTGAGGGGCTGACAGCAGGGATGATCTGAGGCCTCAGGAGACGGGGACCACATCCAGTATTCCTCTTCACTCAGTCGGCTGGGGGCCGAGGAAGCCACACTAATTAAATCAACACATAATGAGAGGATGCTGAGGTCTCCCCAGGCCTGTAGCTGCATCTACTTCACAGTGGCATAATCAGTGGTATTAACACACTCGATGAAGGCCCAAGGGGGGACTAGTCTGCAAGGATACTGAGAAAAATGGGTACCCTGCGGAAGAGTGGGCTGTGGGGCTCCCCCGGCCAAAGGAGAGAGAGCCTATGAACCGGGGACGTCAGCATCTCGGACAGGGCATTGTAAGCACTCTGGACATCGGAAAGGGCCCGCCTCTTCCTCATCAGCAGTTGGTCTTACCCACAGGCCACCTGTGCCTATACCTGCCTTAAGTTACCATCACTGAGAGGGACCACAGGATGTAAGAGAGTCTGGTCATTAGGCTGGAAGGACATCATCATCCAGTCCTGGGACTGCAGGTCTGTTGGTGGCTGGGTGGCCAGCAGCCTGGTCCCAGGCTGTCTTTCTAGCTCCCCTCCTCACCATGGCCATTGGAGAATGGCCAATGGGATGATAAGCTGATAGGCACATCGACATAAAAGGCAGCAAACCAGGAAGGCTGCCTGAGGCAAGTGGGGGTTTGATTTTTCAGCTAGCATCGCTGCTGCATCCCTTCTATGTGCCTGCTCTGCTCTCGGTCATTTCCATACTTCTCCTTGTTTAACCATCCCAGCCACTCCCTGGGGTTCACGCTGTTATTCTTACTTTAAGGATGAAGAGATTGAGATTCAGAAATGTGAAGTCACTTCTCCACGGTCACACTGCTGGTCAATATAGACTCATATTTGACTTTCAGAGCAGGCTACAGCTCATGGCCTGGATGTATCTGAGCACCGTTCCCCAGTCCCTCCTCTCTACACCAGACCTCTTCCCCAATCCCAGCCCTTCCTGGGGTTGTGCAGCGGTAGCCCTGCAGGGACAGAGGGAGATTCCCACCCAGGCCATTCCCCAAGGACTACACTGGCCCATTCCTCCTTTGTTGGGACAAAAGTGGCCTCAGGCATTGTTCTCACAGGACCCAGAATGGAGGGGGCCTCCGTGAGGGGAGACACACAGCAGCAGCTATGCTCCGTGTCAAGGCAAGGAATTCATTTGTGAAGGCATCGGCTTCCCTGGGAAGGAAATGCATACAGAAGAGGCTCACTGCCAACGCATTCTCCTCAGCAGAGGGGGAAAAAAGGCCATTTCCACTCAGCTATCCATGTGGAATGTGGGGAGAGAAGAAAGGCAAACATCCTGTGCAGGGAGTGAGCAGAGGGACCAGCCTCCTGGTGGCTGGGCTGGGCTGCCGCCACAGGGCCTTTGGCTCCGTTTTGAGACCTGATTTTCTTTCTGGAGACCCCAGCCTTCATTCCCAAACAGCCCAGTGACCTGGTTTCCAGGCAGGCTCCCTGGTACCTACTGGCCACAATGCATTCTAGGACTTGGCATCTGTTCCTTCCAATACTGGTTTGGCCTTCTCTCCAGTGCCTGGCCCAAACCCAAACCCTAACCCTAACCCTAACCCTAACCCTGGCCAGGCCACATCCCACCCAGAAGGAGGCTCTGGACTTCTTTGAATAAAAGTAATCAGTTTACGGACTGAGTAAGCTGTCAATCTGTGCTATACCCTGGTGCTTCCTTCCACAGCTCTGGATTGTTGCCTGACTTTCCCACTCAAGCTCAGTGTCATCATCCAAACTAGTTTAGTTATTGTGGTGCATCCACAACTATTAAAAATCTAGTCAATCTAAACCAAAGCTTTACTCACTCATATATTTCAAATCTTTGTCCCTACCTGCCCCCTGTAACTACACACACATACACACCCCTTCTTGGCCTGGTTTGGTCTCGGAAGCCTGCAGTGGGAAGGTCTCTCTCCCTTCTTGTCTCCTCTCTTACCTGTTGCTGTTCTTTTGGCCTTTCAGGCTCCAACCTTGGGAAAGGGGGCATCAGAGAAAAAGTGCACAGAATCTGGATGATGAGGTGACAGTTGGGAGTCAGGGCACTGTGGGTTACCCCAAATGTGGGATGTTTTTGCAAATTCTTGGGAGACTCACTCCATCCCTAGGGATCTCCCATTTAGCGACCGGCTCTGGGCAGTGCTTACACTTTCTGTTTTCCCATCACTCTCTTGGCTTCCCCTCCTCCTTTCTTTCCTTCTCCTCAAGCTGGCACCTCGCCTGAGGCCCGTCTGGTTGTAGGCATCACCTCTCTCAGCCATAGCACTGCCTTCCACTTTCGAGTCAGGGGTCGGTCTCTACATTCACCCTAGTTCCAGGAGACATGAATCGAAGTCCCCTTCAGAGTGATTTCCTTGAGGACACCCTCACTCGCCTCCTCACACGGTCCCCGTTGGAACACCTCTGACACAGTCTGACAGTCTGATCACTCCAGAGAAATCCTTCCTACCAGCCTCTTCACTTCCTGAAGCCCAAACCGGTTCTGCCGGCGCCCTACCCATCACCACCTCCAGGCTAAGAAAAAGAGAAGGCTATTTGCTAGATGATCCAAGGCCTCACTCAGAGGGTGGGGTCTGAGCATCTATTGTTCCTACTTTGAGGTGCCTCAGGCAATACTCAGAGACAGGAAGAGTCCTGTTTAACAACTGGTTAGACAAGCAAACGCCCAGTGAGACTCTGTGTCACCTGCAATGTCAGCCTGCATGTCCGGGTCTGAAGGGTTGGCATGCTGCCTGAGCCTCTCCCAGGTGGCATTCCCAGGCGTCATCCCCAGCTTTTCTCTGCTTTCTGGGTGCATGTAAGCCTCCCTAAGAGACCTCACTGTGGGAGAAGAGGCAAATGGGGCTGAAATGCTTCCAAATCAATTTAGCCCGAGCTGCCCTGGCCACAAAGCTAATCAAGGGCGGAATGTGAAATGCTGAGGAGAAGATGAGAGGTAGGGCTCTGCATTTGCTCTCTTGTGGTCTTGAGGTTCTAGATTAGCTTTGGCTGAACCACTGACCAGCTCGGGGGCAAAATCACTGAGTCCCTCTGGCCTTAGGGGCTTCACCTGTGACAGAGTTGGGCCTCATCTAAAGGCTCTTCCAGCAACAAGATAGACAGGAGTGGGAATGCAGCTTGTCACAGGATTACTTCAGTGTGTCATGGGCCCAAAGGGAGCTGGTAACCAACACGTGTCGGACCATTGTCTCTCATCAGGCCTGAGGGTACCACCGAGCCCCCGTGTGCTCTTCCCCCAGCATTCCCATACTGCCTCGGCCACTATCGCTGATGCAGTGCCTGGCACCAGGACCTAGAGAGGACCCTGACTTCTCCCAGCTCACCCATGACAGCAAGTCCTGCGAAGTCCCAAGGGTTCTACCTCCAACATTCCTCTGGAATCAGCTCGTCCTCTCTTTTGATTTGCCCTGAAAAGATTCGTGTCCTCTCTTGCCTGGATCCTTCATCTTTCTGGAAACTTCCTTGATTGGTCCTCACTGTACCCTAATGTGTGCTTACATATTTGTGGGATTATTCAAATAACATCTCTTTTTCCCTCAGACTATAACCCCCCCAGGGCAGGTGACTGGGTCTGTTTTACCCATAATGATGTCTCAGTGACCAACACCGAGCCTAGTACATAATAGATGCTCATTAAGTCTTTAGTAAATCATGAGTGAAAGAATGAATGAATGGTCAGCCCCCGCAGTCTCCAGACAATCTCCCTGATCTTAGATTCTGCTCACTCTACATCATTCTTCAATTTTCTTACCAAATCCAGGCTCCAAAATCCTGCAGGTAATAGGAAGATATGAAACCTCACAGCTTGGCCCTTCAGAGTCCAGCTCCAGTTTACTCACTCACCGCCTGCCCCCATCCGAAGCCCTAGCGCAGGTTTTCTCAGCCTCGGTGCTATCGAAATTTCGGTCAGTTAATTTTTTGTTGTCAGGGCTGTCCTGTGCATTGTAAAATGGTTAGCAGCGGTACTGGCCTCAACCCACTAGATGCCAGTAGTACCTGCTGCTATTTATGAAAAATGTCTTTAGACCCTGCCAATGTCCCCCGGGGAGCAACTGTCCTCAGTTAAGAATCAGCACTCCAGCCATATGACAAGCTTCTCCCAAATATGCCGAGCCTGCTGAAGTCCCAGGTCCTTATCTGTCCTACTCCGCCAGCCTGGGCTAAGAGACTTCCAGACCCAACGCGATGCCTCCTTGTTCTGTGCAACCTTCCCTCATTTCTTGGGGCAAAGACCAAGGATGATAATGCCGACCATTGTTATACTTGTGAGACTCTTAGAAAGACTGAAAAACTCAATGTCCAGGGAAGGGCTTGGCAGAAGGCACAAAGGCAACGTGTGTCCAATCCATGAACAGATGTTCTGTATGTCCATGGTAGGTGCCCATGGAAAGAAACAGAATATTTGCCTTCAAATAGCGGATGGATTTGTGAATGAGGGATTTACCCTGTTGGGTATGAGTGATTTTTCAGAAGCGTCCATCCTGCTGGCTGTGGCTTGGAGTGGGTGAGACCAGCCTCCACATCAGGGAAAGAGCTTAGGCAGAAGCACTCCTTTGCTTAAAAACACCTGCTTGCAGGCCAGAGAGAGGTGGGGAGAAAGCGCATAACAGAGGACTCACAGGTAAGACAGTTGGGGGCTGGGCTTTGAATGGATCCTCTGTGAGCTTTTCTGGTTTCCCCAAAGTCTTAAGTGCACATTTAACATTTGGCAAGGACACGAGGAAAACCCGGATAAAACTCTAACCCTCGCACAAGGCCTCCATCACCCTCTCCAGAGGCCTTCTCTGAAAGGTGAGCCTTCACTAAATTGCATTTATTCAAATGATCTGCCTCAGAAGGATGCCAGGCCTAGCAGAGACCCTCTTGGGATTTGATCCTATAGTTCCTGGGAGCAGAAGTATTTCAAACCTGAAGCTTAGGTCACTGAGCCAGGCCCTGGGGGGACTGAATGCAAATTTTGTACTTTAATTTAAATCTGGGTGGGAGGAAAGGTGCTACAGAAGAACTGTGCCACCTGGGAATGCCGGAGCCCCCAACTTCCACTGGTCTCTCGCCTCTGGATGTGGCAGTCACCCTCGGCTGCCGACTACCAGAGGGGAAAACAGCCCGCAGTGCTTCTCACTCTCCTGCACAAGCCTGGAAGATTTTCCCTCTTCAGCACAGAATCTCTTTGCATGTACTGAGTACCTACTATGTGCATGGCACAGAAGGGATCTCATCTAATCCTGGCCACAGCGTGAAGGAAGTGTGATTTGGAAATTGGGGCTCAGGCTTTACTGAGGTCACACATCCGGGCTGACCTCATTGCGAGGCAATTATTCCATTTCAGTTCTGGTAAACCAGAATGTCACAGGCTGCAAAACCTAAAGCATCCTCGTGTTCTTCGGTGCCCTTTCTGGGGGCAAATGCATATGAACTAAAACCTGGGTGAGTCTCTCAGAGGGCCCGTCCCACGGGTGGACTGCGGGTTGTAAGACACCCAGGTCCAGGCTGTGATGGAGAACCCCGATACCAGCTTTTGTGCGCTGGTGCTAATGAACAGCTCCAGAATAGCCCCCACCACACCTCTCAAAGCTCTATGTGCTGTTTGGTTAGAGCTTGGGGTAAATTTTGTCATTTTTATTTCTCAGAGCGTTTGTATCAGGTACTGTGCACATGGACCCCTAGTCAGGCCCTGGCAGCTTTATCTGGGAACTTCCCCAACCTATCCCTAGCAGTGGGTGGGCCTGTGCTGCCTGAGCCCACCTTCGGTGAGCCCCCACTGGCTGGAAGTAGTCATCTGAGTTGATTTCCTACATCTGGCTTTCCAGGGTGGATGCTTTCATCCACATGCTCCACTAAGGAGCACCGTGGGAGCCCAGTCTGCACTGGGCGCTGACCTGTTCCCATCGGTGAGGGGCTGGGGTTGCACAGATAGGCCTCCAGTTGCCTCCCCGGCACATCATTCCAGCTGAAGGGCCCAACCATCAGTGAGTCCACGGCGAGCCTGAGGACAGTGTCTCTCTGGGCGGTAGGGAGTATCGGCTCAGTGAGTCTGCCCTGCCTGGACAACGGTCATCCTAGAGGAAGTCCCGAGGAAGGGGGACACAGGCTATAGGCTGGTCTTGAGCCAACCCCATCTGACATCCTTGTTCCCTCCCTCGAGAAGCCATGAGGGGTGTGAAGAGACGATGTTGCCCAGCAGGTAATTTTTTTTTCTCCTGACAAGATGGGGAGGGCCATGGGTTGAATTGTGTGTCCCCTTCCAAATTCATAGATTGAAGCCCCACCTCCCAGTACCCCTGCATGTGGCCTTCTCTGGAAATAGGGTCATTGCAGATGTCATCAGTTAAGACGAGATCATTAGCGTGGGCCCTCGTCCCAGATGACAGGTGTCCTTATAAGACAGAGATGTGGGTACAGACACGCAGACAGGGAGAAGCCATGTGAAGACTCAGGTGGAGGTCCCGGTGATGCTTCTGCAAGCTGAGGGCCACCACAATGGCCAGCACACCGGGAAGCTGGGGCGGGGCACGAAATGGGTTCTCCCTCACAGGCCTCCGAAGGAACCAACTCTGCCGGCACCTCCATCTTAGGCTCCTAGCTTTCAGAATAGTGGGACAAGATATTTCTGTTGTCAGAGCCGCCCAGCCCATGGTCCTATGTCACAGCAGTCCTGGCTTGCTAACAAAGTGACCCAGAGTGTCACACTGCTCTCCAGCAGGTGAGCTCCTGCATGGATTATCGCTCCTCCCGATGTCGAGGGTGACTTGCACCCCAAACCGGTCACAGTGACAATGATGATAATTCCTTCATTATTTAATAAATATTTTTAAAGTACATTTGAGCATCCCTTATTTATCTGGCACTGTTCTAGGTGCTGAGGATACAGCAGAGGCCGACCCAGCCCTCAGAGAACTTAGGCTCCGAAAGGGGAAAGGAGCCAGCGTGTGTGCCTGGCAGCGTGGCAGGTGACGGTAAGCGTGGCCGGGAGGAATGAGGCTAGAAAGAGGAACAAGGCTGGCTGAGAAGGGCTGGGGGGAAATTTGCAGGAAGGAGCTCTTGGAGGTGGTGTTTCAGCAGAACTGGATGAGGGTCAGGAGTGTGATGGGGACAGAGACCGAAGGCCCCGAGGCTGGGACAAGCCTGGGTCGTCGGAGGACCTGCGGGGCCCTGCAGGGACTGCGGTGGAGGGAGCAATCCGGAGGGCAGGGCAGGGACGGAGACGTGCGTTCCCCGCCTACACGGCGCGCGAGCCCTGGTCTCCCCTGCTGCCAGCGAGGGGAAACCTGTGCTGAGGAGACAGGCTGCTCACCTCACATGCTGGACAGGTGGCCTGACTTTCTGGGGATATCTGGGGCCTGATGATGCCTCCTCTGCCTGCTGCAGAAAAGCTGAAGTGTCGGTGTTACTCTGGTGTCACCAGGCAAAAGGCTGCTAGACCTCTGGCTCTGGTGGGAAGCCATTTTGTGTACACAGCCAGGCTCCCTCCCTGTAGGAAGGAGTCCCTGTCCCCACTGGGTTCCCTCCAACCTGTCCAAGGGAGGTGACTGGAGCTCCAGCCCAGTCCCGGCCTCTCTGGGAGAGACAGCAGGCCTGGCTCAATCCACTCCAAGCATCGGTCTCCATCGGCTATGCTTGGGTAATGAGGGTGCTCCAGTGTCTGAGCCTCCGTCAGCACTGGGGAAGAAGTAATTGATACCATTTAATTTCCCTTGTAATTGTTACAACACTCCGTAATACTCACTGGGCTGTTCCCTGGCTTTCTCCCAGCAGCAGAGTATTTGGAGAGAAGGAGGGAAAGGCGGTTTGCTTTGGGCCACACAGAGGGGACCTCAGTGTGGGCGCTTCTCTGCCCTGTGGTCTGATGACTGAGGACAGGAGCCAATTCTAACCAGTGCCTTCTGGGTCTGAGAGTGAGGTGACTGGACACCATTATTACCTTGCCTTGAGGGACCCTTTCACTGAAAAACAAAGCAGCAGATCAAATAGTTGAGTTGCCTGGCTTAGGCCTCATGCAACACAGTGTGGAGTGAGAAGCGAAGGAGATGGCGCAGGCCCTGCCGCAGGGAGACTTCCGTGCTGCTGGAGGGGCTGAGCTCTGCATGCACATGGTTTTGGGAAAAGGAGGATGAAAGAGCACTGAGAGTCATAAAGAAACCACTGGAGAAAATAAGAGATGTTAAGCCAATTGGGCCCAAGGGGCAGTGATTCAGGTTTGAGGAGGAGGGAGAGGATGAGGTTATGTGGGAAACCCCCGACCTGGATGTTCAGATTCCTTAGGGATCCCGTCGCCCCAATTTTAAATGCCACAAATAGGGCTCTGAGAGGGCTGGGCTGGGGACGTGGTTTGAATCGCTGAGTCAAGGGCACTTCCCAGACCTCACGTTTGGACTTCTTTCCAGAACTGGCTTTGTCTGCTGGGAGCCCACTTTGTCTCCTAAATGTCTACAGAACCTTCAGTCTGTTTGATCCACAGCCATGTTTAAAATGCACACACACACAGAAACGACTTTGAATTTTCACTGTTTCTCGCCTAGGGAAAAAGAAAAAAAGTTAGCTCTCCAGAATCCGAGCTCTAAACTGTCTTTAGAATGGGCGGATACAGGCTTCCTTTGTGCAGTTTGCCAAGGGTTTGGAATGCCATGTGTGGCTGCTCTTGTTCTGTCCCCTTCTGGTGAACAATGAGCCCTCCCTCAAGCCCAGGAATCCGGCTCATTTCCTGTATCTCCTATTTCACTCGACATGTGGTGCGCGATTCCTGTAAGTAGCATGATGCAAGCCTGGTGGTCAGGGGCAGGGAGGCCTAGGTGACTTCCGCTAAATGACAGGACACGTCCCATCCCTGGTGTCTTATCCCATGCCCAGGAGCCTCCTTGGGTGGGAGTTCGTCTGTGAGCGTCGTGGAGGATCAGCTCCGGCCTGGGGCAGGTTAACAGTGGCAGAATTAATAGATGAAGAAACGTCTCTTCATCACTGTGATGCTCTGACTCCTCAGGGGACTGTCATTCGAGAAAACTGGGAGATTGAACACAGAAGAAAGTCAAAGGACCCTCTGCGTTTCAGGAGTTTTGGCAAGACTACTTGCTGGGGCCTTGATAAGCAGCCGCACTGGGTCACACTGTTCTGGTGACTGTCTTGTTGTTTATTTTGGCTTCCCCAGCATGGCAAAGCCTCCCAGGCAAAGAGAATTGCCTCACTCAGCCAGGCCTCCCACCAAGGTGATTCCTGGCACAAGTGGGGTGTGTTTGATCTTAGCATAAGTGCCTTTAATCAATGAAGTAAGTGCAGGGCTAGTCCAGTTTCTAATGAGTGTTCTCATTGACAGAGGCATTGCAGGATGAGTCTTGCAAGGTCTGGTTGCTTAAAATCTAGACACGTGAAGCAAGAGCCCTTCAAGTTCCTTATTTTCTGTGCAAACCTAGAATCTATCATCCAATAATTTAATGCAGTCAACATGCATTAAGCACCTTGTATAGATTATGAATGAGGCTGTTTCCAGGAGAACCCAGAATAACCATGGTTTACATGCTGTGGGAAGCATTTTTTTTTTCTGTGCAACTGTCTGTGCACAAGTTGCTCAGTTTTCTAGGAAGGTGGCCCCGTGAAATCCAGTCTGAGCTCGCTCTTTCTTGTCTCCTGTTACTGGGAGCTATGCTCACGTCTGCTTGGACCAACATGGCTAGCCAGAGCTGCTGTGTTCCAGCCACGGAGAAGCAGGCAGAGGAAGAGGAGAGCGTACTCCTTCCTTTTCAGGGCAAACTCCAGGACCTGCACATGACTTTGGTGCACTTCCCTCTGGCCAGGATTTGGCCAGACACAGGAGGCTAGAAAATGTAATCTTCATTCTAAGTGGACATGTGTGCAATTAAAAAGCAACCCTTCCATTACTGGAAGACAGAAGCAGAGATTGGATGCGAGGGGGCAGATAACAGTTTGTCTTACACGCCAGATGTTCAAGATGCTAAGTAGGTGCTGAGTCAGAAGAAACAAGATGGGGTTCACTCACAATAGATACATTTAACGTAAGGACTCTGTGATCAGTATACTTTATGAGAAAAGTGCAAGGCAGACTTTGAAGTGAAGAATAGAGGAAAGAAAATCCCTGCTGGCACGAAACCGTTGGAATTCAGTAGGCAGGCAATTCGGGGCAGTAGGGCTAGACTGGGATGCTAAGGTGGGGAGGTGGGGTGCGTGTGGGGGCAGTAGAGTCAAGTGGCGGGAGCGTGGGCAGGTGCGGCTGAGTAGAGGGGTGAGCACAAAGAAAGTCAGCGGGGTCAGCCTGGGGTGGGCCACTCATGCTTTGCAGCCTTCTCTAGCTACAAAGGGACTCTGTCTGATAATAAAGAAAACAACGCAATGAGACTGAGGATCTAAGGGGAGGTGTCAGGGAGAGATAGAAGGAAGCTCTGGACTTAAGAGACTATGGTTAAATGAAGACATAAATGTTAGTTCTACAGATGCAAGACCTTTGGGGAAGGGTAAAGCAGTAAGTACTCTTGAACACCCAATTCTGATTTTCTTTTCTTTTTTTTCTTAAACCAGTTTTTTTTTTATTTTAGTTTATTCAGTACAGTTTCTATCCTTTATTCCCATTCCAGCCCACCCACCCATCCCTCCCCTCCTCCCTCCCATTTCCAACCCCTGTAGTTTTGCCCATGTGTCCTCTATATTTGTTCCTGTAAACCCTTCCCTTCTCCCCTGAAATTCCCCTGAAATTCCCTCCCTTCTCCCCTCTCCCCTCTGGGCACTGACAACTTGTCCTCTATTTCAGTGTTTTTTGTTATATTTTACTTGTTTCTTTGTTTTGTTGTTTAGGTTCCTGTTAAAGGTGAGATCATATGGTATTTGTCTTTCAATGCCTGGCTTATTTCGCTTAGCATAATGCTTTCTAGCTCCATCCATGCTGTTGCATGGATGAGCTCCTTTCTTTCAGCTGCATAGAATTCCATTGTGTAAATGTACCATAGTTTTTTGATCCATTTATTTACTGATGGGCACGTGGGTTGCTTCTAGCACTTAGCTATTGTAAATT